>JAHRHZ010000289.1:2277655-2380153 GCA_024137785.1 Ginglymostoma cirratum | reverse complement strand
TTCCTGCTCCTCTGATGCTGCATGGCCTGCTGTGTTCGTCCAGCTCTACACCTTGTTATCTCAGTAATTGCTGGTTGTTAGGTGACATTAGATGGATGGTTCTATTCTTTAAAATTACCTTGTGATGTTTGTTTACACACTCTAGCCTTGCTGTTAGAGATTCACCTTGGATGTTTTGTCTATTTCCAATTTGGTATTGTTTCATTGTTCTTTCTACTGGAGGTTATTCTTTGTAGTTTCAAACATGACACACAGGACACTTGGATCCTCGGGAGATCCCCTTTTTGAAGATGATGACAGGATTAGGAGGAAAAGATTGAGGGGGACAAGCTCATCAGGTGCCGTCAGAGGCATCTGCTGCCTCCTTACAGATGTCTATGCTCATACGTCTACTTGGATGTGCATATCTTCAGTTCTACATTAGACAGTAGGTTACATGCCTGATGTTGAGGTCACACGGGAGAAGTATCCTCTACTTGCCCCAGACATGGTAATCACTTCCAACCAGAAACTGTCATTGCTAACATCGTTCAAAATAACCATGTTGCCTGTGCCTTTTTTCAGAAACATCCCTTTAAACTGCATTGGTAAACATGCCTTACATTAAACATGTTGCTGTCAGCCAATACACAAAGTGATTGAAGGATACATAGTTTCCAAAACTTCATAGGTTATCAATTTTCCCCAGAGTTTGATCATTCGTATGAGAGGGCATTGAATGTCCTCTCAATTGTATTGTTTAACACGGTGCAGGATGTAGTGGATTGCAATCACTTCCACAAGGTGTCATGAGGTAGTTGACTAGTGTTTTTTCCAAAGGAAACATGGGAGATGGAAGTACTTGTAACTTTTAGGTGCAAGACATTTTTATTATTGAGCAAGGTGTGAAGGCCTGTTTGCTACTCTATGGTACACGTCGAGGTATAAGAAAGCATTTCTAAATGAGAATGAGAAAGCAAATAGAGTGTAATGTGGGAAAATGTGAATTTGTACTCAAATCCATTTGCAACAAAGTTCAACATTCCATTAACCTTCCAAATAGTTTGCTGCACCTGCATGTTAGCCTTAAGTGATTTATCAGCAAGGACACCAAAGCCTCTTTGTACACTGCACTTTCCAAACTTGTACCATTTTAGAAATACTCTACACATCTATCAAAATGTCTTTTTTATCTGCCATGATCTTGCTCACTCGCAGAACCTAATAAAATCCTTCTGAAACCGCTTTACATCTTCCTCACAACACATATTCCCACTTATTTTTGTAGCATCCACAAATTTGGAAATTGTTCCATTCCTTCTATAAATGGTGTACAGTGGAGGCCAAGTACAGAACCTTGCAGTAGCCCACTAGTCAGAGCCTGCCAGTGCGAGAATGGCCCGTTTACTCCTACTCTCTGTCTTCTGCCTGTTATCCAATCCTGAATCCATGCCAGTCCCAGTGCATCACCTTCTATCCTGTGTTTTTCAGTTTCACTATCTAACATCCTGCAGAGGACCTTATCAGAAGCCTTCTGAAAATCCAAGTTTACCATCTCCATCAACTCCCTTTGATCAATTATATTAATAATGTTCTCAAAAACTGAGAAGTTGGTCAAACTCAAATCCCATGCACAAACCCAAGCACATCATTAATCAAAACACAATCTTTCCAGCCCCTGGCCCATGGGCCATGGGAATTTTGGAAAATCACATGAGATGGCCAGTGAAGAACTTCTGGATTTTGAGAACAAAACGTCCCATTTTCTAAACCTGTTGAACAGTGAGATGAGATACTCACTCATGAGCCCTGAGAGGCCTATTTGAATGCATTAATATCTTACTATTACTTAATCTCACCTTATTAATATGTAGTTTTCCATTCTCCCACTGCCAGAAAGAAACTAGACAGCAACAATTCTCAACATGAAAGTCAGATCAGTTACTAGCGACTCCAGCTCACCACTTGCTGCTCCAGCCTCCATCTTGGACACCAGTCACTAACATCTATGGGCACTCTCCATGAACAACAACCACATGGACATTGATATCAGACATGTATCAGCCTCCCCGCACTCTTGTGGCACACGATCGATTCACTTGCACACGCTTCTGCATTCCAGCCATGCACTCTGGGGCACATCAGCATTTTTCATTGTATTGTTCTTGCAAGGGCTGTATGCATGTTTTCTTATCACTCGTTCACTGTGTGCCTACTTCGATGCACACAACATCCTTGCCTGGCCTTTTTGTACTTTGCCCTCTCAGTCAGAGCTTTAAAGGCTCACGGTATTTCAATGTCACCTTACTACTTAGTGCAGACACAAAGCCAGGCAGTTGTCAAAAGTCATTAGTCAAGGAGGTGGTAATGTTGCTGTATGGCAACATGGTATTTCAATCTCATACGTGCAACATCTGTTAACCACCTAAGCAGCAAATACAGTGATATGTGCTTCAACTAAATGGCCTTGTCACAGTATTTAAGGTGAGTAGTCCTCTGTCTAGTCAAGTGGGGTTGTCATCAATCAGGGTGTCCTGGTGCAGTAATTCAAAGGCATTGCCCAATCTCAGTCCAGAGGTTAGTCAGCTACTTGGGCAGTCAGGATCCAGATGTCAGCATCATCACAGACCAGGAATGGGCCATGGTCAGCCCTGCAGATTCACTGCATGTGGTCAGGGGATTCATGGTTTGTCAGCTAAGAAGCTAGCTGGAGCTGATCACCCAAATCAATTAGAAGTGTGGGTTACAGTCAGTCCTGATAGTCTAGTTAGTGGGAGTCAAAGCGGGGTATGAGGCAACACTGCTGTTTTAGGGAAATTGGAAAACTTAAATAATAGGATTTAAGGCACCAGGTGCAGAGAAGACAAATATTGTGGAGGGAGAGTCATTGTGTAAGTATGTGTGGAAGGTGTAGAGATGCTACTGGATTGAAGGACATGGGATTCTGCAGGAAGGAGTGTTATCAACAGACACCTCGACTGTGGCCTCAACAGGGCAATTGTGCAGCATGATGTGGGCTCAACTAAACTGTAGATCTGGGGATCAGAGATGGTAATGTTGAGAGCTGAAGATGTAATTCCCAGTGGTGTGTGGGATCATTTGAAAGCTTCATACTGATATCAGGAACTGTCAGGAAGAAAGGAATGTAGAGGATCAGGGTGAGGGGCCCTCGATTACCAGGATGAGCCAAAGACTCAGGGGTGTCACTGGGACCTGCATTTCCTTCCGTATTCATCTGAATACGTGGAAAAACTGACAGATAAGAGGCCCTTCAAACGGCAAGTGTATTAACCAGGTACTTTCATTGTACAGGTTGAAGTAATCTGTATTCATAGACCCTGCATGTGAAATGCCTGCAGTGTCCAACAATGAGGAATACAAATCCTAGTCACAAACAACCTTGATCTTGTCTTTGGTCATTGCAGATTGATGACAGCCATCTCTGTGAAACAGAAGTAATCCCAGGTGATCTAAAATTGGCACCACATGTCACAATGACCGCAGATAATCTAAGATGACGTTGTTGACTTGTTCACCGATCTGGTTTGTTCTTGAGAACAAGCCAGCTCGGCGAGCAAGTCAACAACCTCAGCCACAACCCGAGCTACAGATCTTTGCCAAAACTTTAAAATATCCAAGATTTCAGACTGCACAAAAGCATGGAACTGACTTCATCAAACATTGAACTTCAAGTTTTGTGAACATAATTCTCTAGACAATGATGCCATTCCTGGGTGATGTGGGCCTGGGAGCATAATGTGTCAGATTTCATACAGCACTTAAAGTCTCCTCCTGTCTCTTTGTGACATTACTGGTGCTGCATTCATCTGAATACTTTCCAATGTTAAAGGCCCATGTGGTTGCATTCAATCGCCCTCCTTGCAGAGTGCACCAACGTATGGGACCTTGCATGTCCCAATGTATGGAGTAGTATGTTCAGCAATCACTTGTGAGCACTGTGACTGCTCACATTACTAAGGACCTGCTCTGATTCCTATGTTTTCCACAGAGGTTCGTTGCAACTAATAGGTCCAGCTACAGCAGGTCATCATTGCAATGTAAGGAAGACGTGGAGAAATTAAGGAGGAATAGATGTGCTGGCAAGCACAGGACCAGCAGAAACTTCAAATAGCTACCAAACAGCCTCCACATGGAGAGGTCACAGCTGTCGGTCCCCTTAAGTTTCGGAAGAAGTACAGGAAGGCCAGAATCTTTCATCCATGGTGCTATTTCCTCCAAAGGAGTGAAATACAGTGTTAATGCAGTCTGAAGAGGTACTGGAACACTATCCTGAAGCTATGCCAACTGCTGGAGCAGGCCCTGCCACATGAAGGAGTGAGCAGCCATTCTATCCTGATTTATAGCCAAGTTAAACCTTAATGCAATCCAAGGAGCCACTGGGTACCTGCGGGGCTACCTCATTACTTCGATCCACAAACATATCAAGGCTGCTACCGATGTAGTTTGTGTCAAATCACACTGCTTCATTTCATTTCCCTGTAACAATGTCAGTGCTTCAGCGCAGGCAGTAGGCTTGGGCAGCGTAGCTGGTCTCCCATAGATGGAAAGCATTATAGACTGTACAGACATCACACTGTGAGTGCGACATCATAATGTAGCTGAATTCACAATAGGAAAGGGATCCATCCCATCATTGTATAACACCTGTGTGATCTTTGGTTCTACATCTCAGAAATCTGTGCCAGATACCCTGGGAGCTGCCCTGATGCTTATGCCCTTGAGAATTCGCATGTTCCTGCACCATTTCAGAGGCCGGCTGCCTTCAAAGGATGTTTACTGGGAGACTGGGGCAACCCTCTGCAACTCTGAATGATGACTCTGTTAGAGAACCCCCTAACTGAGACAGATCAGAGACAATTCAGCACATTAATTAACGAGAGCCAAGGTGGAACAGAGGTTAGGTCTGCTTAAGATGAGGGTCCAACACTTGGATCAGTCTGTAAGGAGGTGACTTACGGTAAATCTGACAGAGTGTGCCAAGTAGTCCTAGCATGCTGTGTTCTCTCCGGACTGCCAACACTTGATTGAGTGCATGGCTGGGCTTCAAACACGCTGCCAGGAATAACAAAAAAATGCAGCAGTAACAGGTACTTCTGTCCGTGGTAATATGAGAATGTGATGAGAGGGGTGTGGTGCATAGATAAATTAGGGACAACAACACAAAAAATGCTAGACTTTGTGGAAAACAGCCTATGTGAAACTCAATGAAAATGACACTGCCAATTTCTGGAAAGATTCACCCCAATGTATCCATTTATCAGATTGTTTATAATGGATTCTAGCATTTTGCAAGGGGAGGCAATGGCCCAATGGTATTGTTGCTGGACTGTTAATCCAGAGATCCAGATAATGTTCCAGGGACCCAAGTTCAAATCCTGCCACAGCAGATGGTGGTATTTGAACTCAATAAATATTTGGAATTAAGAGTCTAATGATGACTGTGAATCCATTGTCAATTGTTGGAAAAGCTCATCTGGTTCACTAATCCCCTTTAGGGAAGGAAATTGCCATCCTTAGCTGGTCTGGCCTATATGTGACTCCAGATCCACAGCAATGTGGTTGACTCTTAACTGCCCTCTAGGCAATTAGGGATGGGCAATGTGCTGCCAGTGACGCCCTCATCCCATTAATGAAGAAAAACATTTTCTCTATGACTGACAGAAGGCCAACAGATCTGTAGTTCCTAGTTTTCTCTCTTCCTCCTTTCCTAAATAGTGGGGTGGCATTTGCTAGCATACAATCTGCAGGTTTCATTGCAGAACATATAGAAATTTTGAAAATTATCTCCTCTGATCTATAGCCACTTCAAAACTCGGGGTGTAGAATATAAGGTTCCAGGGACCTATTTGCTTTCAGCCCAATTAATTTCTCCAATTCAAGCTTCCCGAGTATAGTAATTTCCTCCAACTCTTCGATCTCCTTAGACAGTTGGATTTCTAATTCTGGGTGATTTCTTGTATTTTCTACAGTGAGAACAGACACACAGTAATCATTAACCGTCTAGTAGGTAAGAATATGTTCTTTTTGCAGCTAATTTTTCTTAGAAGAAGTATTGCCTGCATTAATGTACCTGCTGCTACAAGCATCCGTGAGAATGGGAGAACAAGGGTACCATTGCTATAAACAAACATCAACAATTATGTTTACGGCCTTTGACAGTGAAATAAATTGACAGTCTCATGCAAGATCTAGCTCAAAAAGTAATTACAAACTTTAGCAGTACATACAGTAGTATTTGTGCTATGTGCTAGCACAAGTTCACTACTGTCTTGCAATTGACAGCCATGAAAAAAAAAGGGCAGCTCAGAGTTTAGAGATAGAATGTGCAGTGATGTAGCATCTTTGTTCTCCAAAATGACTGACTAATGATGTCATGTAGTTAAAGTCATAAAGTGGTCATTAAAGAGGGCTGAACGAGATATTTGTGGAAAGTTTCTGTTGTACGACTGAGAACCTCTTTGTTCCTTTCCCACCCCCACCCCAATCTTGAATAAAATTTCAAAGTCAAAATCAAAGAAACCTTGTGCAGACTGATTACTGATGAATGAATTCATATCCTCAGTCTTTCTGTTCCCTCCAATTCTTACTGTTATTTGTCCAAAGGAACATGTTTAATTTGCAGAGCAAGTATTGGTATGACTGCTAAGCCTTGATGCATCCTTTAATTTTTAATCTTAACTCTTGATTCTTGGAGAGTAAAATATTATACCGCTGAAACTTGCATTGCCTTGGCAAATTTAGCAATCAATAATAAAAAAATTACTGTGACACGACACTGACTAATAACTATTAAACATTGTATAAATTGAAAACAAGAAACCTAAGCAATTGCTTTGTGCTACCATTTATTTAATTTAGTTAAGCAGCCTGTAGATGATTCTTCTGGCAAGCACTTCATTATTTGTGCTAAGCTCTTGCCACAAGAAGTATTCCATGGAATGGGGTTTGATAGTGGATATTCCATACTGTATTGCTACTACAAAATTATCAACATATGAACGTCGTAACAAGAACAATTGCATTTGTGTCACACCTTTAATATTGTAAAATACTGCTGTTGTCTCTGCTTCTGAAGGACCAGTTTTTTTATTGCAGGTATACTTTATTAATTAAAAAAATCATGTATGTGTACAGTTACTAAAGCAGTTCAGTCCTATCCAGTCTTCGCATATGAAGAACAAACAAACCTTGGAGTTTGACTTTCTTTACAGTTGCAACAAACTCGAAGGCATTTCTGATTTCTGCAAGAAAGTATTTACATGCACTTGAGGCACCAGCAGGGTCTGATAACTGAATGGGCCCCCATTGTACTTTGGCAGAAAGACCTTAGATAGTGATCTTTGCCCAATGAACTTTGACGGCAACTGCCCCAAGCCTTAGTGCATCATTCAGCACGTAGCCCTGGACCTTGGAATGTGCCAGTCTGCAACACACGGTCAAGGTCAACTCCTTGCTCTGGAAGACCGACAAGTTTTGGGCAGATAAAAGAGTGTATTTCAACAATTTGATTGTTTTCCAGGTGCAGTCGATGTTTGTCTCAGTTTGTATTCCATGCAACAGACCGTAGAGCCAGCATTTTTTTTAAGTTAGCCTTTCCCTTTTTTATATACCTGCAAAATTGTCTGGCAATTCAGCCAAATTTTCACATGTAGGCTGGGGTTCTATCAACAGCATGTCATTTCCTAACATTGTAACCTCTCACACGCATTACTGTTTTCTGTCTCCCTTTCGCATATTATTATAATTAAAATTTTAGGTGTCAGCAATATGCATGCAAAATTCATTCAATTTAAGGAAAGCTCTTCATTGGTGCAGCAGCAGTTATGGGTGGCCAATTGAAGAGCCAATTTGTCAAACTGGGAAGCTTTGCATCTAAGCCACAACTTTCCTCCACAAGTTCATCTCTGTTAACTTAAATAATGAAAGCTTGAAAGTAACACAAAAACGCTTTTTCAAAATTAAGTTTCATTTGCTAGTATTTCACCATAAATATTTCACTTTATTCATGTGTGCAACATAATTATTTGTTGACACAAGCCTTGTGAGAAAGCTAAGTGTATTGGCACACCTCGTGGTTGGCATTCTTTGGTTACAGGACTTTAGGGGCATTACCTTATTTTTGGAATATAGAAGAATGAGGGGCGACCGTACTGAAACATATGTGATTCTTAGGGGATTAAAGACAGATCCAGAGATGTTGCTTCCCCTTGTGGATGAGTCTAATGCCAGACAGCTTAATCTCAGAATCAATGGTCACATATTTAAGATAGAGATGAGGAGAAATTCCTTTGACTGTATGGAATTCTTTAATGTTCGAGAATGGGTCATTAAGGTCATTTAAGACTGAGACAGATCTTTAATCAGTAAGTGAATCAAGGGCTGTAGGAAAAAGGCAGGAAAGTGGAGTTGAGGATTATAAAATTGGCCATGATCTCATTGAATGGCAGAGCAGACTTGATGGGCTGAATGGCCACTTCCTTCGTGCTCCTACACCTTAAGGTCTTATGGTCTCATTCTGGATGAAATTGTTTCACTCCTTATCAAATGTTCTTGTTAGTGTCTAGTGTTATTCCCACCACTCTGTGGGACCTGTTGAACTTGCGGATTCAGCTGACGCTTCCAACTATGTGTTATTCATAGATAATGTGATTTACAGTCTCATTGGGGTAATTGAAATACTGTTGTTGAATTCAAACCCTGTGTCGACTCTGCCAGCCAACACTCTTGAGATTGATACATCTTGACAGTACGAACATCACTTCTTTTGCTGTTTATTTTCTAACATTGACTGAGCCGGTCATCCCCTCCTGATTCATCATGCCCTTCACACTGCACTTCTTCATGCCACTGACTGCATTATTTGTCTTTTTTTAATTCTTCTTCTACTCCTCCATGCCTCCAAATCTACTTCACAAAGTTCTGCAGCACCAACTCACCCTTACTGGTCCCAAGGCCTCCATGCAATATTTCAGTCATCTACTCTCTTCCCTTGTGCTAACGAATTTAACAAGGAAAAACTGCTGACCTTCTGCACAAAAATGACAGGTACATAACTCCTTAAATGATTGTGAACTGGGTGCCACAAAGTTTTTGTGGCTGTCTACTTTCGTATGGTGGCAGGTTGTATTTTTAAAGAAAGTTTTTACTACAGTATTCATGATATGTAAACGTAAGTCGGAACCCACCACTGGCCAAAATAATGGTTAATGTGCCACAAATACACCGCTGACTTTATCTCTACAAGTCAACCCACCCTAGTGGGATGCAGAAAACACATCTCCACTTTATGTTTTCCCCTTGTCTTTGGTCACCTTTGCTGCTTTCTAAAACTCTTCCAGTCCTCAGACTTAGCACCTTTACTACTTACTAAAGGACTATGATAGATTGTTGTCAACTTACTAACATAATGTTAAATAGTTTGAAATTTATTTATTTTCCTGATGATATTGACCATTTCCTGGTATACAGAACTGTGAGTACCCGACAGCCACAAATGCCTTCCCAGGTAGCCATTTATCCATCTGATCAACATCAGTTTAAATGTGGGTGTGGATCAGGCATTGGCTGCAATACAACATGTTGGGCATAAGCATAATAGATGGGTATAATATTTAATGACTTTGAAAAACAACTGTGTACTTGATAAGAAAGACATTAGCATTTCAGTAAACCTCCTAATAAGAATGAATAGGATCACTAAAGTTAATTTCCTATAAATTTGCCTGGTAGTGCAAAGTAATTAACAGTAGTATAATTGATTCCCAATAGATGTGCATCAGTGAGTAATCCCAGATTTTCTAATAAAATGTAAGTGAGAAATAGCAGTGATGTTTCACCCTGAGTTATGAGTAAATTTGTGTTCGTACGTAGCCTCATTGCTTCCCAAGAGCAGTTTCTGGACAAACAGCTCTCAAGAAGCAACACAGATCCAGCAATGCAATTAGATTTGGCTATAAACCTTGTGACCTTGAAATCAAAACCCAGCCTGACATCAAAGCTTGAGTCCCCTTGGGTAGAAAGGAAAACCTACATCAAAGCAAGTAAATCACCAAGCAGGTGAATCTCAGTTTGGCCTCCAGTTTCATTAGGAATAGCACTAATCCCTGAGCTCATGGTGTAATGCTATTTCATAGTTCAAATAAAATAGTTCTTTTTTAACTTTGGATACACTAATGTAACTCAGCCGCATTTAAAAATCCACTCCATGTTATTATGGTAACGAGACACTCCTACCAAAGAACAGTACGTCTGTGTCAGGGTTACTTGTGGGTGAGAGAGTGCGGGCAGATGTCTGTCTAGAATGAAACAAGCTGTTGTTCCATACAGTCCAGGCCTATTTCTGCTACAGAAGTTTTAGCTATTTCCAGGAATGAGAGCAAGGCTCCCTCTAGGAATGCCAGACTGTTAGGTTCAAGACCCAGATACATCCAACATGTTTAAGTTTAATTTTACCAAAAATGTACATAACATTTAACAAAACAAATTGAATCAAAACTTCCCCATAGCAGACTATTCATATTTTCTAAATGGCTACACTCACTTTTCCTAGCTAATTCCCTCCCCGCTCCCTTACACGCTCAATTACTATAGGCTCGGCTGCCTCTTCAACTCACGTGGTCAATCTTCGAATGAGAACTTTGATTCATCCTCAGTGATTTCAACATTCTTTTAAACTCATCATCTTCTGTCTTTGAATTCACAGCTGCTTCACCTCGCTAAGTCCTTCACAAACCTGTAGTCAAAGCCTTTGACACTGCCATCTCACATCTATTTTGCTGTATCAGTTACAAATAGGGCTGTCCCTTCATTCACAACTTATGTCCCCCTTCCACAAACCAAACTACCTCCTTCAGTATCTCCACTGGATTAATATATCCTCAATTGAGTAACAACTGTGCTTTCAGAATCCCAACTGTTCAGCCATTGAACTTCCATTTGCCATAACATTTATACAGCTACTTATTTGTTTGAGATCACCATAAGATCTATTGTGGCACTGTAGATCCCAGTAAAACTCAATGTTGAGTTCAATAATTTTAGGGCCTAAACTCTAACAGTCCCCACTAACAACTATTCACCCTCCCAGCCAGATCATTATCAACTCATTTGTCTATCCACTGATCTTCTGTCTCTTCGGGCTCTATCCTTTATCCTATTGTTTACTCTGTACCCCAACCCCTCCCTGTTTTCTGCATATAAGCAGACATTTTCCCAGCTACCATCAGTTCTGGGGAAGGGTCGCTAGACCCGAAACATTAACTCTGATTCTTTTCTTCACAGATGCTGCCAGACCTGCTGAGCTTTTCCGGCAAATTCTGTTTTTGTTCCTGATTTACAGCACCTGCAGTCCTTTAGGTTTTTATTTATTATTGTATCTCGTCCTAGATAATACTACCACCAGTACCCCCCCCAACCGCCAATGCAGCTTCAATCTCCATTGCCTTAACTTCAAAGGACCAAGATTCGATAGGATATGGCAGACAGAGGGGAGGTGATTGCTTTTACTGGTATTATCGCTGGACTGTTAATCCAGAGGTCCAAATAAAATTCTCGGGATCCAGGTTTGAATCCTGCCGTGGCAGGTAGTGGAATTTGAATTCAATTAAATACCTGGAAATAAGAATCTAATGATGACCTGAATCCATTGTCGATTGTCAGAAAACCCCATCTGGTTCATTAATGTCCTTTAGGGAAGGAAACTGCCATCCTTACCTGGTCTGGCCTACGTGTGACTCTAGACCCATAGCAATATGATCGATTCTGAACTGTCCTCTGAGCATAAACGTTGCCCAGCCAGCGATGCCTTCATCCCGTTAATGAATCTAAAAAACAAAAGCAATGGGCAACTGGTTTAACCATCATATGTCAGAGCTGGATGGACTACAGAAAACTTGATTGGGTCCTGCTCTCATCAGAGAAAACTGTTGTTTATTCTGGAATCACCATGGAATGTAAGGGTGGTTGCTCACTTCTTTTATCTATTGCAAGCCCCCTTCTTAAATTCCTGTTCTCGCCACCCTCACTTCCATCAAATGCAAGGAGCTCATGAACTTCTTTGAATGGCCCCAGTTTTAATGGCAAACAGCTTTTGCTACTGTATGATTACTCTGTACTAGCCCACCTGATCAAACATCCTTTAATTTAAATGCCTTCCCCTAGTCCTGAACTTGCTTCGCTCTCTCCTATCCCCCCACTTGCCACCTGTGAGCTCATCTTGCGCTTGTAACCTCCTCTTGTTCCTTTGACCCTAATCTTATTGAAATGCTGACAATCCAACTGTACCTTTTCATCCCTATATTTAAACCAGTATTGTTCAGGAACTGTGCTGCTCACCTTTAAATCTGCCATCATCATATCCATTAGCTTGATGGAGTAAGCCTCAAACCTGTCATCTTTGCAAAATACAGCCCCATTCTAACCCTGCTCCCTTCTCCAAAATCCTTCCAAATCTGGTCCCATCTTTCCCAAAATGTCATATTTAAATCTACCTAATCAGGTTTTTACATCTGCTGCAGTGCTAAATGCTTTTGTCAAACTGATAAGTTGCATTTCATATGATTATGACAAAAGTAAACTTTCTTTCTTCATCCTTTTTGATTTGTTCTCTCCTGAACTCTGTTCCAAGCCCTTAGCTCCATGCTTAACCCAGATTACATTTTTAGACTAAACCAGACTGTTATAAACTTGATGTGTTTGACTCCAATATGAGCTTCTGGTCACATATTACTAAAAGCACTTACTTCCACCCTGACAACATCTCCCGACATTGCCCCTATGTTAACTGTTCTGCAGAAACATCCAATTCCAGCCTTTGCTACCTCTTGACCTGACTATCCTGATTGACCAGTGCCATAAGAAGTGGAAATCTGATTTATAGGGAGTTTCAGGAAAGGTGGATTTGAAAGGTCAATGTCTTTGGAAAGGAAAAGGAGGTTTAAGATGGATTTGTCATTCGCACTGCCTGTGACGCTGAAAGGAAATGTAATTACTTTTGTAACGAAACTCGAGGCAACTTGGAAGTGTGATTACTGCTTTAATGTAGGAAATGCAGCAGCCAATTTACACACAGCAGGTTCCTGCAAATAGGAATTTGGTGTGACCAGATCATATTTTATCTTGTGATGTTGATTACAGGCTGAATATATTGCAAGAAAATAACTCCATCGTTCTTCTCGCAGATAGTGCTGTGTAACTTGCAAATCCACCTTGGAGGGCAGACAGGGCTTTGGTTTGATATCATTTTCAACAGTATAACACAGCCTCAGTACGGCACTGCATACAAGTTTTTCTTACTGTGCTCAATAGTTCGAGCAAAACTTGAATCCACAATGTTCTGATCAAGATTTGAGAGTGCCAGCAGCTCAGCCAAGGCTGACAACTCAGGACTGAAGCAGAATCTTCTAAAAGCTGCAGTCCTTTTGGAGAACAGTGGTGTTTCTTTTAAGGTCATCATTGACTGGCTGGTGTACAAACCTTTTTAATTCTTAAGGATAATATCATCCAAAGCCAGTTAGCAACAACTGAGGATCAGTTTTCCTGCAGTTACTTAGCAACACAGTTTCATCAATATATTGCAAGTAGTCATCCATCCTTCTCAACAATCCATGTTTTGGATTCGAGCAAATTGTCAAGCATTGTATTTTCAGTTAATTTTTTAAATATTGTTAAACAGAGGCAATAGGCTCCTCAACTAGGAGATTGCAAGAACTGCAGATGTTGGAAGTCAGAGTTGATGCGGTGTGGAGCTGAAGGAACAAAGCAGGTAAGGCAGCATCAGGTGAGCAGGAAAGTTGACATGAAGTGTCATCAGTCCTGATGAAGGGTCTGTACCCGAACCGTTGACTTTTCTGCTCCTCTGATGTTGCCTGACCTGCTGTGTTCCTCCAGTTCTATACTGTATCAACAATAGGTTCCTCACATCTGTTTGTCTGTAGTGTTCTTGTGTTTCCGCTCCTTCGTGCCTGATAAATCACATTATAAGCTCACTAGTAGGCAAGTATCTTTTATACATTCTTGTATACAATTGACTTATTTAGTATCAGACTGTCTCTGCTACATATTTCCATTATTTTAGTGTACCCAAATTACTTGTAAGTCATTGTAGAGTGCAAGAATCTGTCTAGTTAATGAATCCACAGTCTGAGAAATTAAGACAATGTGTTACTGTTATGTAGTATTCATAAAGTGTCTTTCATTAAAACTTATATCTATCATCTTAACTTATAATGGGAAAAAAATGTGAGATCTGTGCCTAAAATACAGTTACATCATTAAAACAAACCAAGTGTTATATTGTGACGAGTTGAAGCCAGATTTCATGTTTTCATGTATATTCTTTGTTTCCCCACCCTGATGTCTCTGAGGGAACAAAAGTGAATGATACTCCCTGTATGTTGTATTATTCAAAAAAAGCTTCAAGGTCAAAGTAGCTCAAATTTATCATGACATCAGCTCCAGCTTTTAAGTTCATAAACTGAATGTTAATGCTTTGTACATTTTGAAAATTGTGTATAATTATATCAAGATTGAATGAAGGGTAGGCTTGTGTGACAGTGGTATAGGTCCATAAATAGTCTGGAAAGTAGTTGCAAGCTTGGGTTTATAAAGACATTTATGTTTAAAATAATAAGCTGCCAGGGATCTTTTGACAAACACAGTACACATACTAATAAAGTGTGCTGGAAATTTAAGGAGAAAACTTCAAACAAAAACCCATAAATACTTAATTCAAAATTTGAATGTAAAACCCAGGGCCTTTTGAGCATATTCATTTTTTGATGCACTAATATTTTATTCTGGCCTGAACTTGCCTTAGCCCAATGGAATTGGTGTAGGAGTTGATCATGTCTGTGCCTGGGAGAGAATATCAGCATCCAGGTGGGTGGGACTGCACAGCTGCAGATTGCTTAGCCCACCTACATTTGCAGTTGAGTCTTCTGTGGCTAAGATATTCCACTTTAAATTATTGTATTTTAATTACAGTTTTTCAAATGGGAGAAGCTGGTGGGAGTATGACAATATTAGCAATTCTGCTGTCAATTATGTCAAATAAGATACAGCTCCCTTAAGAGATTGCTGTACACAGCTGAATGAGATGATACACCAATATATTCTCAGGGATCTGCTCCAAGAGTAAGTTTGCTTTCACTATGTGAATTTATTAAATCTCTCAAAAATCAACCAACAGAGTTGGATTTTGTATATGTTCACCTGCCAAATTTTACCTAGAGATGAATTATCACTTTAAGCCTGAAATGTAAAAAGCCTCAAAAGAGGCATTTTGATTTAATTACCGAGACAAAAATCTCACTTCAAGGTGCAAAGCAAATAAACCCAATTTGCATTCATCAGAAAGGTTTTCTCACCACTATCAGAGCTGCACTCTCTAATGAGTATGAGTGTGAAATGGAACAGCATTTATCTTGACTAAAACCATCTCTTTAAAACTACATGGGGAGCAGAATGTTGCAGTCCCCTGTGGAGGGGCCTATAAAATCCTGGGAATGACTTTTCCATCAGCCAATCCCAAACTTGTTACAATTTTGCAAGTGGCATAGAAGGCCTATTAATGCCTATTCACACCAGTTGAACCCCTTAAGTGTCCAATTTATTGCCACTTCCCACGCCAACTGCACTTTCCCTGTCAAAGGGGAGGATTTCAAGAACAGGAGAAGCCCCGCAGGGTGGCCTACTTGACCCTCATGGAAAAGAAGATGGAATGTCTCCTTTTCCCTCCAAGGTATGCCCTTCACCATAACCTTTGTACAGTGTCCCAAACCTCATATCTCCTTTCCTCTAGCATCTGCACACTACTCCACCCAACTTCTCGCAAGCCTCCATCACATGGTGCCTCCTGTCCTGGCCCTCCCAAGACCACTGGCACATTAGCTTGGATCTGATCCTCACTGTTTTTCATTGGCACTAAGTGCAATCCCACTGTTTCCAGTGGTGCTGCCGAGTTATCCAATCTGCCAACTAATCAAGTGTTTGCCAGCTCTCAGAAGTGTGAAGTCCCACCCAGTTGTGGAGGTGGCAGGCAGCTTTAACTGGCTGCAGAACCATCGTTAAGAGCAGAGACAAAGTCTTTGGAGACTTCTTCAGTTAGAGTCATAGAATCATAGAGATGTACAGCATTGAAACAGACCCTTCGGTCCAACTCATCCACACCGACCAGATATCCTAAATTAATTTAGTGCCATTTGCTAGCATTTGATTCATATCCCCCTAAACCATTCCTATTCATATACCCATCCAGATGCCTTTCAAATGTTGTACTTGTACCAGCCTCCACCACTTCTTCTCTCAGTTCATTCTATACAGACACCACCCTCTGTGTGAAAACGTTGCCCCTTAGGTCCCTTTTAAATCTTTCCCCTCTCACCTTAAACTTATGCCCTCTAGTTTTGGACTCCCCTACCCTGAGGAAAAGATCTTGGCAATTGACCCTACCCATGCCCCTCACGATTTTATAAACTTCTATAAAGTCCCCCTTCAGCCTCCGACACTCCGGGGAAAATAGCCCCAGCCTATTCAGCCTCTCCCTATAGTTCAAACACTCCAACCATGGCAACAGTTGTGGGGTCCTTCTCAGCAAATGGTAGCAACCTTTCCAGTCATTAAGATTAATGCTAATGTGTTTCAAGGTTAACTTCCGGGTATCTTTAAAGGGTCTTCTTGTGCCCTGTCCTGGAAATGTTGCCCCTTTGAGGGTTGAGAGAACAGAAACAAATTGGGTTGGGGTAGAGGAGGGGAGGGTTTTTTTTAACTATACAGATGCAGGCCTGAATTTTCATTCCCAAGTCAAGACAATTCCCAGATCCTCAAACAGGATGTGGGAAAAAGTGCCCTGAATGTTTGGGCTTTTGTTCCAAGGGGTCATGAGTTAGCAGTTGTTAAATGCTACCAGAACAAGTTTGGAGGCAGCCTGAATGGCCTCAGGTATAGAGGTGGATTTGATTAAGGCCTGCTTTGATGATTTGGCACTTGGTGCAGTTGGAAGAGAAAAGGAAAAACAATAAACAACCATCCAATCCTCTCCTCTGTCTTTATACAATACACACTCACTGTGCTCTGTTCATGCCAACCCATGCCACCATATACCTCCACTGACCTCTATCACATTCATAGCTTCCTTGCTTACCTATACCTCCCACTCATTTCCTACGGCCCTTGATAGCCTCATGCCATCTTAGTGTCAATACATGCCAACCCATACCCCATATACCCAACCTTTTCCCCTCACATTCTCTAAAACATCTCAGTTAATATCCAGATCTTACTTCAGAACAAGGCTGTGCTGACCACAACTGATCTGTTCCTTAGGACTTTGTTAAATTCATGGAGTTTTTTATTTCAAAAATTTACTTTATTCACAAAAAAAAATTATATACACATATTATCACTAAAGCAGTTAGTTTCTGTACAATCTTTGCATATGGAAAACGAACAAACATTGGAGTTTGACTTTCCCAACAAACAAACCCAAAAGGCGTCTCTTACTTATGCAAAATACTATTTACATATATTTGAGATACAGGGATGGTCGATAACTGAACTGACCCAGTAGGGTCTAGGCCCGAAACGTCGGCCTTCCTGCTCCTCTGATGCTGCTTGGCCTGCTGTGTTCATCCAGCTCTACACCTTGTTATCTCTGACCCCCATTGTGCTTTGGCCAAAAGACCTTAGACAGTGGTCTTTCCTCACTTCATCTTAGTAATGACTGTCCCAAGCTTTAGTACATCCCTCAGCATGTAGTCCTAGACTTTGGAACGTGCCAGTCTGCAACACTTGGGCAAGGTCGGCTCTTTGCACTGGAAGACCAGCAAGTTTCAGGCAGCCTAAGAGTGTCTTTTTATTGTGTCAAAAATATACTTTATTCATAATCATATCTTTATATGCATACTTTGTCACTGAAACAGTTTGGTTCTGTACAGTGGCATATGAAGGAACAAACAAACATTGCAGTTTGACTCTGTCCAACAAACAAACCCAAGGCATTTCTTACTTGTGCAAGATTATATTTACATGTATTTGAGGCAAGAGGGTGAGATCAAAAACTGAACAGGCCCCCCACTTTAACTTCGGCAGAAAGATCTTAGACAGTGGTCTATCCCTACTGCACTTTAGCGGCAGTTGCCCCAAGTTTTAGTGTGTCGCTCAGCACATAGTCCTGGACCTCGGAATGTGCCAGTTTGCAGCACTTGGTTGAGGTTAACTCCTTGCTTTGGAAGATCAACAAGTGTCAGATAGAAAGAGAGCATCTCTCACCGAGTTGATGGTCTTCCAAGCATAGTAAATCTCAGTGTGCATCTCAGGGAACAGACCATAGAGCACAGAATCCTGCATCACGAAACTCGACAAAAACCATTGCATCTTTCTCCAGACTTCCTTTGCAAAGGCACATTCCAGCAGGAGATGTGTGACAGTCTCCACCCCATTTCCCCCCACAGCCACTTCATGGGCAGCATGCTGTGGCACAGACAGTCCAGGCGTACAAGAAGGAACTCACAGACAGTGCCCTTTTCACCACCAGCCAAGCAATGCCCTGGTACTTGTTGGAAAGTTCTGGTGATGAGGCATTCTGCCAGGTGACTTTGACAGACTGCTCAGAGAACCACCGACAGGATCCACCCTGTCCTTTTCCCGCGGGGTCTTGAGGACGCTGCATGCTGACTGCTTCCCTAGTTTAAATTTGAAAGTATCTGTTCCTGATTTTCTCCTCAAATCTTCTGCAGTTATCATTATGAAACATCTGAAATTTCTTACAATTTCAATTTGTTGGAGCACGTCCAGAGAGACCTTGCAAATACTGAATCATATGCTCAGTCAGGTCAATGAATGCAATGAAGTGTTCCTGGTGGTGTTCTTAATATTTTCTTGGTTACAAAACAGATCTAAGAAAAGTGTAAAGATTGAAAGCCACATTCTGTCTCTGGGAGAATTTTCTCAGCTACAGGAAGTATGCGATTCAGACAAATGTATATCAGAATTATCCCAGTTATGGACAAGAGGGAAATACTTTCCACAGCATGATTTATCTTCCTTAAAGATAGTTACAATTGTCACATTCCTGAAGTCAGAGCTGAAAGGAATTTCATTTTTCTCTCAAATACATAGGATGAGTCTGTGGAGTCTTGATGTGAGCAGAGATTCCCCAGCTTTGAAGACCTCAGCTGGAATATTATCAGCACCACAGGCTTTGTTATTTTGAGTTTATTTGGTTACTTATTACAGTTCTCCCAGTGAAGGTGGTCCCCCATAGATTTTAACTCTGGGAACAAGGAGATCCGTATCCGCTTTCATCAGATTTGAATTCACAGTTGAGGTATTCTTCTCAGCATTGACTGATGAAATTGTCTTCTTTTAAAGAAAGAAAAGACCAGTGAGTGAAGAGGATTTTGTGAATTTAAGCTGGGTCTATAAATGACCTTGGTGGTTTCAAAAATAACTTTGCTTCTCATTGATGGTTCGTAGTTTATTAGACTATCTCTTAAGCTGTCTCTTCTCACTACATAGCCTTGATCCTCCAGCTTTGTCTTTGGGTGTCTATGTTGAGCTGTTGGAATGCTGCCTACTTGTTTTGCAACCTTATGTTATTCTTCCAAGCAATGAACACTGCTTGTTTTTGTTCCAGGAGGCCACACAATTGAGCATTATTTTCACTGAATGATTCATAATGGTACTGATATTCAAACCTAACTGTCTAGGCACAGGAACTTGATTACACCTGACAATATTGGGCCCAGGTTTCTCTCTAGCACTGGGAGGTATATCAACTCTCCCGAATCATCTGTCCCATGACATGAAGAACATGGTGATACTGTACACTTTTACCTGCCTATATCTGGAGATCATGATTTTACGTCCTTGGATGAAATGGTGCCTTTTGGAAGAATGCAGAGAAGTGGTTTACCTGGTATACGTGCTGAGGGATCCTGCATTCATAGAAAACTCTAGGAAGGAGCAATGTGGTAATCAGTCTCCATGTTGTTCTTGACTCTTCATGAACACCCTGATAATTTTATAAATTAATTAAGGAGCAAGGCAGATTGTACTGCTTTTGTTAGACTGGACAATGAAGTTGAGTCTAACTTTGGGTGTCCAAAATATTCTCTTTTGAATATTGGTGAGAGCCCATATGGAGTACTGTATATAATGCCAATGGTGGACTTAATAAAGGATAAAATTACATGAGAAGCAGGTCAGATATGGCTCCATGGACTCATTCCTTGGATTAAAGGGATATTTTATGAGAAAAGATTTGACAGGTTAGGCATGGATCTATTGGAATTTAGAAAATGAGAGGTGATCTTATTGAAGCATATCAGATCTTGAAGGAACTTAAAAGCTGGTGCAGAGAAGAGAGAAAAGCTATAGGACACAAGTGATCTCCCATTTAAATTGGAGATAAGTCTTTTTTCTTCTCCAGATCATTAGTCTGTGAAATTCTCATCCACAGAAAGTAGAGGAGACTAACTCATTGAATATATTAATTGCTGAATTGGATTCTTGACAAAGAACGCAAATGTTGTCAGAGAAAGGAAAGTAGAGTTGAGACAATAATAAGTTCTTATGAAATGAGTAGGACTGTGAGGGCTGAATGGTTAATTCTTACTACCAACTTGTATGTCTGAATTGAGGAAAAGATGGGCCATGCTGGCATGACACTGGTCTAATGGAACTAATGTGATGCGTGAACATTGTTCTTGTTTGGGTCTCATTAGAATAAACTAGCAAACTGCAATAACCAAAGGAACATCAGCAAGCAGCTTGCTAACTGGTAGAGATGGGAAATTTGATGGATTTCCATGCAGAACCATGTAGTAGAGGTGGTGTGTGGAGTGATTGGAAGAGGATTAATACTGAGGGCATGTTAACAAGCTTTTACTTCCATTCCCGCAGTAGACCTTCAGGGCCACTGGTGAGGTCAGTCTAAGTCAAATATTAACAGAAATAGTGTGTGCAGTGTATTCTGGTTGCCGGTTTTCAAGACCAGATAGAAATAATGTCAAGTAGATGAACAGTAGCAACAGGATTGTAAGTAGTGTCGTACAATTAACCCTGTGCTAGTGTCTCATTCCTGTCTGAAAACACATGTGGTTAAATATGTAAAGTATATATTATGTTCTGTGATTTGGATTTGGAAAGAGACATATGTATGTGGTCAGTTCTGTAAAGATGTTTTTTTCAAAAGGTCTGAAGGTTCATTTGAAGCAGTGATCTAAATACATCAGTTCTAAGAAAGCCTGTGGCTGTCGTAGATCATCTCAGAGAACCTTTGTAGTGTCAATTGATAAGTTAATGTACAGTTAGGTTATGGCTGGCAAAAAAAACAGAATGTTCATTTTTAGCTCATTAGATGCCAGAGTTCAGTTCAGAAGATAGAAAGGTTTCTCTTTAACCAGCGAATCAAGGCATCTCAGAAGAGGCAGTCACCTTGGCAGAAATGGCTTCTAAACCAGGAAAATTTCGATCAAACTCTTCCAGGTTGTTCAAACCGAGAAAGTTCAGGTCATCAAAATTGAGAGGCTTGTGGCAGTGGACATTGAAAGGAATCATAAACTAAAGGTCCACAGTTTGAGAAAAAGAAACTGGGGGAAGTCAGTTAAATAAAGCTTTTTTTCTGAAACGTGAAATAGGAGTGATGTTTCTTTGGAGTTGACTCTCTGTAGTGGATAGTGTTAGGAAACAGGGTGAAACTGTGTTTTGATATTTGTATTAAGATCCTTACAACAGTCTTCTATATTGAAACTTTATTTTTGATTTGTGTAATAAACTTGTGTTCTGTTGCTAAAGATTACTTGCAGCCTTGGGGTCAATGTGTTTCAGTGACTAGCCACCATGTCAATCAACTGCAAAATAATGTATGGTCTTTCAAGGCAGATTTCATTCTGGGACCTGACTTGTCTCATATTACCATCAGCTGGTATCATAGCACAGTGATGAGAATTTACCCTGTTTATTTCTGTTTTGGACATGCCAGGTGACATTGCCTTGGTATTGAGATGTCAAACAGATTTCTTTAAAATTCCTTTTAGCTCTAGTGGATGAAATAGAATGCATTTCCATAACTTTCATAGGTGGTAATATGAAAGATGGTCTTGTTCAAGGCAAAGGAACAAACACTGATAATATCGTTTTCAGTTATACCATGATCACTGCTGAAACTAATTCTCAATTTCAACCAACTAATGTCATTTACAGAGATAAATTGACTTTACAGCATCAAATACCTTTCAAATACAGTATTGAGTAATACGGCGATTTGCTGGAAATTGCAATTCAGTTTGAATCACACAAACCATTTAATGTCCGAATGTTTGCCAGGAAGCAAGACACAGATCAGACAGCAACAGCTGTATGGGAGCTGGAGCTTTTATGAAATACAGACTTACAAGTAGTTCCTTATATTACTCTCTCACTCTCAAAGGGAGCGAAAATTGTAACTCCTATCACTTAGAGCACCATTATGGGTGTAAATATTTGTGAACCTTATTTTTAAATTGAACTAAAATATTGAAAATGCATGAAATTTAACGAAGAACTGAAAAAGATTGAAAATACTTCAAAGATTAGTCATCACCAGTGAGGGAGATTAAATTGCAAATGAAAATTTCAGGATCAAAACCCTTTTAAGAACTGAAAAATATGAGACCACAAAATCAGAGAAGTGTTATGTGCAGACGGTGGCCATTATGCACGTATTACCTTTACCAGATTAATATCAGTAGACAGGTATATTAAGGATGTTAGGAGTGGAAAAGACATAAATAAAAACAATCACTTAATTGTTAACAGATGATTGCTGGTGATGAAACAAATTAATAATCATGTATCAGAAATGAACATTAAAGAAGACAAAGGCTTGTGATTTTTATGCAAGTTACTGTGGTAATGTAGAAAATTGAAACAAAAAACATTAAATGTATGAAATATGAGTGAATACTAACACAATCATTTTGAGAGTGTGCTTTTATATAGTTTACTACAAATGAGATCCATAATTTCAGCGCCAGAGGCTGCTATTCTGCCCAGCTGCAGGTGTCATTACCAGCTCTAAGTGCCGAGCTTTATCATCTTGTTCCATTTCCTTAACCTTTTCTCAAACCTATTGGAGAGGGTATGAAATGCAAGGTAAAATATTCAACTGCTTTCAGTATAATTTGAAATTCAGACTTCCAGCAAGACTGCAAAATCTGTTCATAGAGTCCTTTTCCTAAGGTCACTGCTCTGTAGAATCCAAAATCAAGAACTCTGCTCAGGAAATAAATAACAAACACAGGATTAACAGCAAAAAGATTGATAGAGCGAAAATTCCTAAATTAGAAGATGCCAAGTAAAAAAGAAAAACACAAACGTTTAAGCCTAAATATAATAGTATTTCCTTGCCCTGTTCTACATGTTGACGTCACAAACTATTTCAAGCCATTTGGCATGTACTGGTTTATACATTACTATTAGTCCCCCACAAACATTATTAAATCAGCAGGAAGGAAGTGCATCGCAATGAACATCGTTCCATTACTGCTGTGATGATTGCTTCTTATTTTAAAGTTTTGTTACAGTAATAGCATGGTAAATGTAAGAGGAAGTTACCAATTTTCAATTCTGTCAATAGGACCAACCTTAACTGCATGAAATGTGAGGTACTAACAATGGATATTTTGAAAGACTTAGATCAAAATCCAATGATAGGCTCCTGGATAGAACAAGTGACTCAAAATGAATGAGAAAAGTATAAATGGTTCATGGTTAACTTTGAATTGAATTGAACTGGGCTGGTGTCCACTGTCTTTCCCTTATTTTTTTAATTGCCTACAAATGTTTCTTTATGCCAGAGATGACTCAAATGGTTTCATTATTATGAAATGTAAAACCAGGAGGGAATTTGAGGGCTTATTCTTCAGAAAAGAATAAAGGGTTTTTTTTGTAGATTTATCTGTATTATGTTCATACCTCATGGTATTGAATAGTAAATCATGTATAATCCAAGGTTTCCATAGGGAGTATAAAATTCAGTGGTGGGTTTTATCATTCCCCAGCACTTTTGACATCAATGTCATGTACCATCAATAGGGATCAAGAAAACATCCTTCACTCAAATCAAGTTTATTTTACTTTGAACCATGGATATCAAAATTGATTTGAAAATCAGTGAAATTCTAGAGGCAGAATCAATGGTACAGGTGACTGCTTAGTGCAGTTCTTGGTTTTCCTCTCAAGTGTAATCTAAATCCCTTGGGAAACGAAGGTAAATTTATGTTTTTATAAAAAGGTGAAGCCTTTACATAATCTAGGTAAGCATCAGACAATGCAGGAAATCATTTGCAAGTTAAGGCTGCGCTTACAGATCACTATTATCATCATTCCTATTTATCATTGAATATTCCAGCATTCATACTGATTTCCAATCCCCTTTCCAAACTTTTATGAAGTTAAGATGATAAAATTCAATACATTCTAACACTGATCTCTTGCTAGAAATACAACATAATACAACATAGGAGCAGGCCCTTCGGCTTGGCATTTTTGCGCTAACCATGATGCCATTCTAAACTAATCCCATCTGCCTGCGTATAGTCTATATCCCTCAATTCTCTGCCTGTTCGTGTGTCTGTTCAAATGCCTCCTAAATATTGCTATCATATTTGCTTCTATCATCTCCCCTGGCAGTGCGTTACAGGCACCTACCTCCCTCCACAAAAAAAATGCCTTGCTCATCTCCTCTAAACTTTCTCCCTCTCACCTTAAACCTATGCCCCCTGGCATTTGATATTTTCACCCTGGGAAAAAGACTCTGATTATCCATCCAATCTATGCCTCTCATAATTTTATATACTGTACTTTTATCAGGTCACCCCCTCAGCCTCCAATGCTCTAGCGAAAGCAATCCAAGTTTGTCCAACCTCTCCTTATAGCTAATACACTCCAATCCAGGCAACATCCTGGTAAACCTCTTTAACATCCTCACTAAAGACTCCACATCCCTCTGGTGCAGTATGGTGACCAGAACTGTATGCAATACTCCAAATGTGGCCTAACTAAAGTCTTATACATTTGCAACTTGACTTGCCAATATTTTATACTCAGTGCCCTGACCAATGAAGATAATCATGCTGTACGCTTTCTTTATCACCTTGTCCACTTATGCTGTCACTTTCAATGAACTAGGGATTTGCAACCAAAGACCCCTCTGTATATCAATGCTCCTAAGGATCCTGCCAATTTCTTTATACTTCCTCTTGCATTTGACTGCACAAAATGTGTCATTTCACACTTGTCTGAATTAAACTCCTTCTGCCGTTTCTTCACTCAACCTTCCAACTGATCGATATCTTGCTGCATCCTTTGACAGCCTTCCTGATTATCCACAATGCCACAGATTTTCGTGCCATCTGCAAACTTACGAATTGGATCTCCTACATTTTTATCAAAACGATTTATGTGTATACATATATACACACACAAACAACAGTTGTCCCAGCACTGATTCTTGTGGAACACCACTGGTCACACGCCTCCAGTCAGAAAAATACCCCTCCACAACCAACCTATGTCTTCTATGCCCAAGCCAATTTTAAATCCAACTTAGCAACTCACTCTGGATCACATATGATGTACTCTCTGGACCAGCCAACCATGAAAGACCATGCCAAATGCTTTATTAAAGTCCATGTAGACTACATCCACTGCCCTACCCTCATCAATCATCTTTATCACTTACTTGACAAGCTCAATCACATTTGTGAGACAAAACCTCCCCCTCGCACAGCCATGCTGACTATCCCTAATAAGTCTAATATTTTCAAGATGTGAGTAAATCCTGTTCCTAAGAATCTTTTCCAATAATTTCTCTACCATTAATTGTAAGGCTCATATACCTATAATTTCTTGGATTGTCCCTGTTGCCCTTCTTAAACAAAGGAACAACATTGCCTATTCTGCAGTCTTCTGGGACCTAGCATGTGACTAAGAAGGATACAAAGATCTCCGTCAAGGCTCCAGCAACCTCCTCTGTTGCCTCCCTCAGTACCTGGAAGGATCTGGGGACTTATCTACCTGAGGGAAGCCAACAGTTTTCAATTCATTTACTGCCCAGGGTTAGGCCATTGTAAGGTGTAAACTAATTGAAAATAAATACACTTTTCACATTTACTGCTTTATAGCTTTTATTTGATTTTATTTTAATGTAAAGTGCATTTGTTGGGAAATTTGTTTATACAGCAGCCCCTTCAACTCTCTGAAGGCTCCACTGAACATTTGTTTCTGGCATGCAACCACAGTGCTTAAACTCATCACAATTACACTGTTTGGCCAAATTGTTGCTTGGTCACACAGAAACGAACATTGCTGAGAAAAAGTGTCATTCAGTTGAAAGGCAGATTGTCAGCTTTCAAAGGCATCAATTTATGTTGCTTGAAAAAAAAGGCTGTTACTTGATTGGCAAGGGAACTGTGGTCAAAGCACAGCCTTGGCAATAGCACCAAGGAATAATTTTTCCATCTTTCCCCTCAGCGAATGTTTAAAATTCCAAAATGGCAAGTCAGCTCTGAGCCTTAGCCAGGTGGGAATGCACAAAGGAACAGTTGCCCCTGTTTAAAGAGGACAGGGCCCTGTGTGCGAGCGTAGGCAGCTTGCAGTAAGGGATAAGGAGCCCACATTACAAGCTAGTTAAATTAGCTGCTAGTGTAATTCCTAGCACACTTGGGGCTATTCAGAAATTCATGTCCCATACATTATACTATTGCTCTCATTTCGGGAATCACTTCAGACCTGTTCCATTCTAGATCATGGCAGATCACCTGCCTCAGTGCCGTATACCTGTGCTTTACCCATATCCATTCATATGATTAGTAATCAGAAATCCATCAATCTCCATCTTGAGCTTACTTAATGATTGAACTTCCACAGCCTTCTGGGATAAAGAATTCCATTTACCACCTTCTGAGTGAAGACATTCCTCATTGTCTTAGGCCTATCTGGCTTGTCTTTTATTCTCCCCTAGTTATAGTTTCACAGCCAAGGGAAACATGCATTCTGAATTTACTGTGGCTGTCCCTTTGTAACATTCTATGAAGTAGCTGCTTATTCTTCTAAACATAGAAAGCAGGAGCAGTCTTGTCAATCTCTCATTGTAGGACAGTCCCACCATCCCAAGAACCAGTATGATGTATCTCCATTACACCCACCCTATGGTAAGTATGTCTTACCTAAGGCAAGGTGACCAAAACAGCAACTGTACGCCATTGCACAATGTTCTGAATAACTGAAGCAAGATTTCTTTCTTTCTGTGTTCAAATCCACTTGCAATAAAGGCTGACATACTGTTTGTCTTCTGAATTGCACACTGCAGCGTAAAGGCAGAAAACATGACTGATATACTCAATCCTGGGGATTCAAGAGTTGCTAATGTTCTACACTACCTCTATTCAAGCTAACACATTAGTGATGAAAAAGCTATTGGAAAGCATTACTGAAGGCAAAATAATCTTTCATTTGGAAAGGCATAATTTAATCAAGGAGTGCCATCATGGATTTGTTAAAGGCAAATGATGTCTGATATAATTAATTCTTTGATGAAGGAACAGAGAAATTGCCTAAAGTGATACATTTGTTGTGGCATGTCTAGACTTTTGGATGACATTCAAAGTGTTTCACTCAAGAAGCTTGGTCAAAAAAATGGAAGCCTATAGAATTAAAAGGAATTGGCTTAGTGACAGGAAGCATAATTTGGTGATGGATGAATGTTTTTCAGACTGAGAAATAGTATATATTGATGTTTCCCAAAGGTTGGTTTTGGGTCCATTACTTGTTTCAAATTTTTTTAGGGTTGACCTAGGATGTAGGGAGCAGCACTATAAAATTTGCATTTGATGCAAAATTTGGCAACTATTAGATAGTGGTGAGAATATTTGCCAATTTCAGAATGACAATACAGTATAATGGAATGGGCAGACATTTGGCAGATGAAATTCAAAGTGGAGGATTATACAATTTGGAGGAAATAATGTAAAAAGATGATGTATTAAAATAGCACAAATATGAATGTGTATATGAGCTTGATTTCTGTGTATATAAATTAGGGCAAGTTAGGCTGTTAGGGCAGCGTGGTGGCTAAGTGGTTAGCACTACTGCCTCACAGTGCCAGGGACCCACGTTGGATTCAACTCTCAGGTGACTGGCTAAGTGGAGTTTGCGCATTTTCCCTATGTTTGCAAGAGTTTCCTGCAGGTGCTCTGGTTTCCTCCCATGGTCCAAAGATGTGCAGGTTAGGTGGATTGACCATGCTATAGTGTCCAGGGATGTGCAGGCTAGGTGGGTAGGGGGATGGGCCTGGGTGGGATGGTAAGTTTGGACTCGATGGGCCAAATGGCCTGCTTCCACACTGTAGGGATTCTATGATTCTAGAAAGCATATTATTTGCATGGGTTTATAAATAGAGGAAGATGTAATACTGTCTGAACTGTTCTTTGATGGCCAGTTTATACAGCATATCTGTTAGTCTGTTTATTTGGTGGAGATTACCTTTGCACATGGATAATACATGAGGTACATGGAGGACTAGAATTTCCATTGCTAGTGTGCTACCAACAGCTGGAGGTGGCAGAAACGAGTTTGGTGGAAAACAAAAGCAGCAGAAGTGAAGGAAAGCCCAAAAACAAAGTTACCCTGGCTAACAAGATTATTTCCATGAGAGATGGGATGGGATTGATGGGAGGAATGAGGAGGGCAAAAGCCGAACATAACTGTCAAGGGAAGAATGACATGAGAGAATGGTAACACGGGAAGAGTGGAATGGCATGAGAAGGATAGATGAAATGATGGGATTGATTCAGTGTGGCAAAATTATGGGGCCAGTTATTTGGTACAACCTATTATTTAACAGTTTTATTTTGCTAAAAGAAAAGATTCATGAGGTTTTAATGAAACAGTTTTTAAAAAAAAAAATGTCAGGCCAATTAAAAGAATACATAGCATTATTTTTATAAATGAAAATGTTGTCTATATTTTTTATAGTTCTTTCTCAGTCTAACTCCAATGTTTATGCTACCTCACAAAAATAGACTCAAGAAAGGAATAGTCATTAAGTTTCCCTGAAACTTGAGTCTGAAACAAGGACTTAGTCCTGCCATGAGATTGGTAGTTAAGTGTTCTTGTAGATGCTGAAATTATTGTAGGCCGATTTCAAGGAAAAAGAGCATTTATGTTTCAACTAATATTGAGTTCTTCAGATATAAGCCTGCGAAAAACCTCTTCGTAATAAAACAAAGAACTGAGGATGCTGGAGATCTGCGACAAAAACTTGAAATGCTGGAGGAACACACCGGCTCTGGAGAAAAAGCAGAATTAACATTTCGAGTCCAGCGAAGCATTTTTTCAATTTAGACTTTCATTTTTTATGACGGTAATCTAATTACAAAACAAGATTCTTGACACAATTTTTACTTATATTCCTACACTTTTTTTTAAACATGAACAGCTCCATGTTTCTTTTATCAGAATGAGAAGTTTTGGTTCTGTTTAAATCTTTGGTGAAGAAGTAACTCAAAACCTTACATTTAAAGAAACATGGTTTTAGTAGAGATATTTGTTTGATTGTAATTTTTTTGTAGGTCTCTGTTAGCAGAATGTAAAAGTGACAAAAACAATTATCTTTGGGGCTGAAGAACATGCAGAGGCACAGTTTCAAAATAATGGTACTTTTATAACGTCAATGGAGAATTAATTGTTTATTAAATATGTTGTTAACAGCCCAATTCACCTCATTTGTGTCCAGCTTCCTATTTTACCATTCAAGCTAGACATTGCAAAAATTCAACATGTAAGTCAGAGCAGGTCCCCAATGAGTTTTCACAGCCTGTAGCAAACAGAAGTCTCCATGTCGCTCTGAACCAAACATGCACCACTCACCCGTGGATGTTGACATCCGGTAATTGCCGTCCCCTCACAACCATCATAACACCTCTCCAATACACTTGCAGGATGCAGAGGAAGAACAGATATGCATTTCAGGGCACATCAGGCACCAACAGTAAAGTGCTGCATGAATGGACAGGGACCCAGTTCATGGATTAAATTGCATCTTATGGGTTGCAGAGAAAGTAAGAACTGTCGATGCTGGAGAATCTGAGACAACAAGGTGTAGAGCTGGATGAACACAGCAGGCCAAACAGCATCAGAGGAGCAGGAAAGCTGACGTTGATGCGTTGGATCCGGAGGTTGGTGGGTGATACGTGAGGATGAGGGGGATTCTGTTTTGGTTGTTATTGCGGGGAGGGGGTGTGAAGGATGACAACAGCAATAATAACCAAAACAGAATCCACCTCATCCTCACATACCACCCCACCAACCTCCAGATCCAACGCATCATCCTTCGACACTTCCGCCATCTGCAATCCGACCCCACTACCAAAGACATTTTTCCCTCCCCACCCTTATCTGCTTTCCGGAGGGATCATTCCCACTGTGACTCCCTTGTCCGCTCCACACTCCCCTCCAGCCTCACCACACCCGGCACTTTTCCTTGCAACCACAGGAAGTGCTACACCTGCCCCGACACCTCCCCTCTCACCCCCATCCCAGGCCCCAAGAAAACCTTCCACATTAAACAGATGTCCACCTGCACATCTGCTGATCTGGTATACTGTATTTGCCGTTCCCGATGTGGCCTCCTTTTCATCGGGAAAACCAAGTGGAGGCTTGGGGACTGCTTTGTGGAACACCTCTGTATGGTTCGCGACAAACAACTGCACCTCCCAGTCGCGAACCATTTCAACTCCCCCTCCCATTCCTTGGATGACATGTCCATCCTGTGCCTCCTGCAGTGCCACAACGATGCCACCTGAAGGTTGCAGGAACAGCACCTCATATTTAGCTTGGGAACCCTGCAGCCCAATGGTATCAATGTGGACTTCACAAGCTTCAAAATCTCCCCTCCCCCTACCGCGTCCCCAAACCAGCCCAGCTCATACCCGCCTCCCTAACCTGTCCTCCCACCTATCCACTCCTCCCACCTCAAGCTCCACCCCCATCTCCTACCTATTAACCTCATCCCGCCCCCTTGACCTGTCCATCCTCCCTAGACTGACCTATCCTCTCCCTAACTCCCCACCTACACTCACCTTTGCTGGCTCCAAGCCCGCCTCCTTGACCTGTCTGTCTCATCTCCACCTATCTTCTCCTATATCCATCTTCTATCCGCCTCCCCCTTTCTCCCTATTTATTTCAGAATCCCCTTCCCCTCCCCCATTTCTGAAGAAGGGTCTAGGCCCGAAACGTCAGCTTTCCTGCTCCTCTGATGCTGCTTGGCCTGCTGTGTTCATCCAGCTCTACATCTTGTTGTCACTGCATCTTAGGGCTGTTTGTTTGGCCTGTTAGCACTGTCTCACTTTAGCACCTACCTGTATGTCTGAACCATCCATGCCATATCAGTTATTGTGTTGGCCCTTCAGCCAGAACCAGAGGCTCTCAGCGCTGCTGTACTAATGGACATTTTAATTCAGACTCACAGGCAGGCTGCTTATCAGTCTCAGCCTGTCCACAGAGGGAGTCATCTTAATATGCGCACTCCAAGCAGTCAATCTAACACTGACAGTATGTAGAAACTTAGACAGCACCTTCCAAGTCCATGATCACTTCCATCTAGGAGAACAAGGGCAGCAGATTTATAGGAATGTCACCACCTGCAAGTTCCCCTCCAAGCAAAATTGGAGCTGGCAACAAGATGATCTGCTGGATGTGGAGCAAATGGGGATCCAGGAGCAGTGTTCCAAGGAGGAGGACATGGATATTAGGGAGAAAGAAACCCTCCTTGGGCAAGACAGTGCTCATTTGCAGGAGGCGCTACAAGCCTGACAGAACCTGACTGAGTGTTGGTTCCAGTTGATGAGAGCTGAATGCAGCAGATCATCACAGGATGTAAAATATTGATGGTCATATTGCCAGCACTTGGTTTGCACTGTGGGGTCAAACCAAAACATTTATTAGTTTTGTTTGTGTTCCCTTTTGGTGACTGTAACTAAAAAGCTCATATATGGACTTGTCTGATTGCTTGTTTGCATGTGAAATTGTGAGGCTGTGTGCCCCAATATTGTCAATGAGGGGCAATGTCAGATTACTAACACTTGTTGAGATGCTGAGCGGCCTTTTGAACAATGGCATGGATGCAAAGAAAACTGGTCCTTTGGTGGGTATTTACTGCGTGGTGAGTTGCTCTGGAAATGGTAGAATGGCACTAGAATTGGCTTGAGGATGCCAAGGTCGGGTAGGTAGTTAACGAGGTGAGTTTGATAAGATGCACCAAGAATCTTTACTGGGATTCTCAGCCTGAATCCTTCCAAAAATAAACAGAATGTAACTCTCACTTATCCAAAGCAAAATGCAAGATTCAGCTGTATCATTCTCTATTTCCTCCACTATCCTTTCCCTCTCAATCTTTTATACCTCTCACTCCTTCCCTTATTTGACTCTTGAAAACATGAAATCGTCAGCTGTTTAAAATTCTTGTGTCTAGAATATTCAGAAAAGTCTCTTCCTCAATGATGAAATCTACTAGTCGATGTGCTGTTACTTCTCCAATCCAAAAAAAAATTAGCTCCTGAAGTCGTTCTTCAACATGGTGCTTTAAGAGCTTTGCAGACTGGATCCAAAAAGCCAAAAGCCCACATCCTGCACAACCCGGACATTGTTGATTAGATGTTGATTGAATACATTAATGTCTGGCTTGGTACAGTGAGATGGCAATGTGCTTCCTGCAGTAAAACAGGAAAATGGGTCACATCTAAACTGCAGCACAAAAGCACTGGCATGTACAACATGTGACCTTATTTTATAATGCATAACTTTGAGAATGAATTTGTACTGCTCACTGGTATACTCTCACCCTTCAATTTAGAAGGTTGTGGGTTCAAGTTCAGGGAGTTGAGCACAGATTTGTGGCTGATATTTTAATTGTATGTTGAATGTGCTGTTTATTTGATGAGATGTTAAACTGTCTGCCCTCTGAGGTCGGCTTGTGTTTTGAAGAAAACAAGGGTAATTTTCATCGGTGTCCTGGTTAATATTTATCCTCAACTGACTCTTAAAAGACTGACTAATGTGGTTGCATTTTTGTTGTGGGAGCTTTTTTAACAAATTGTTTGTAGCATTTTTTTCAATAATAATTATAGACTAACTATGAAAAGTATTTTGTTAACTATAAAATATTTTGGAATTCCTGATCTGCTGAAAGGCAGTATACAAATACGAGCCTTTATTTTCTCTTGCCTCTAACAGCTAATGCATTTGTTATAAGATAAAGGAAACTTATAGAGTTGAAGAACTTGAACTATTCTTGTGATTTTATTCTTTAATCTGCAGCATTGCCTCCATCACAGTGCCCCATTGTCCATATGTACCCTTTAAAGTTTTGTCACAGTTCGTGTATTTGATGCTGTTTTACTTGGAGAACAAACTCATTGACACCCTCTAAAAAGATTCTTTTTTTTTCCTTTTATGGGACTAAAAAAGGACTTAATCATGAAGCTGCTTGCTCATCTATGATTGATAGTGTTCTCCGTCATGTTGTACTTTTATTTTTGTCGACAAGGAATGACAGAATACATGCTATTACCTTAAATGGCAGTCTCTCTTTAGTGTTGTACTACTTTGACAAAGCGCACGACCAGAATATTTGTATTAGTAAAGGTTTATTGCTGTAAAATAAATCTCTCATCATACTGCCCAGGAAATCCATCAGAGTCTGATTACACTTCATCAAAATTGACTAGGTGATGTGTCACGTCAAAAGTAACAAGCCAGCAATTACTAAAGGGCAAAATATTAAAAAGGCTCATGACTACTAATGTGAAATAGATGCTTCACAACAAGCTGCATTCTCTCTTCCCATTAAATGGTATGTATCACTGTATACATTGTGACTTTTGCAATAGTTGCTAATATTGCATCCTTGTGCAGCTTTTAAAAACCTAGCTTCACAAATCAGATGTGACCTGACATGGTACGTTGGTGTTGAGCTCATAGGTCTACAGCGCAGGATGAGGAAGTGCCTTCAGGTAGAGGAAAGAATTTTTTATTTTAATTTAGTCATCAGATACGAGCATTGCTGACTGGGTCAGTGTTTGTTGCTCTTGAGAAGGTGGTGATAAGCTGCCGCCTTGAACTGCTACAGTCCACTTGGTATAGATACGCCCACAATGCCATTAGTGAGGAAGTTCCAGGATTTTGAATCAGCAACAATGGAGTTTCTATTTCAAATTCAGGAGGGGAGCTTGCAGGTGGTGGTGTTCCAATTTATCTGCTGTCCTTGTCCTTCTGGATTGTAGTTGATAGTGGGTTTGGAAAATCCCGTCTAATGATCCTGAGACAATTTCTGCAGTGCATCTTGTAGATAGTAGCAGTGTGTGCTACTAGGTGTCAGCAGTGGATATTTGTAGATACGGTGCCAATGAAGTGGGCTGCTTTGTTTTGGATGGTGTCAAGCTTCTTAAGTTTGTTGGAGTGTGCTCATTCAGGCAAGTGGGGAGTGCTCCATTACACTCATGACTTGTGCCTTGAAGTGGACGTGCCAGTGTTGGACTGGGGTGGACGAGGCCAAAAATCACACATCAGGTTATAGTCCAACGGGTTTATTTTAAAACACTAGATTTTGAAGTTCTTCTCCTTCCTTGGGTGTAGTCTTGGGGAGTTTGGTGGACTTTGTCGAGTCTGAGTTGCTTGCTGCAGAATTCCTAGCCTCTGAACTGCTCTTGTGGCCACAATACTTATATAGTTTAGATATTCAGTTGAAAGGTTCCTACATCTTTAGAGCTAACATTCTTCAACATTAATTTGTTCTTGTTAGCCTGATTTTGTCTCTTTTGTTAAGGAACAACATTATGAGGATGCACTAAAAATGTTCCTTTTTGCTGATTATTGTTAGATTTGATACCTTATTTATCATTTCTAAAAGACGTACTATCTATATAAGAAGTGGGAAAATTTTTTTTGTCAACACATTGACATGTTGTGAGGCAAGTCTTTAACCTGCATCCCAAAAAAAATCATTTTCCCACTTTTACATCATGTGATTACAGCATGCATATTTTCTTCCACCACTGCTCCGTCCCTCAACCTAGTTTTAGTCATTAAATGAAACGCACACAGATGGTCTGTTTTCAGATTTCTATCTCAGCCACTGTGAAGATAACCCATCGGAAGTACATGGAAGCAGTACATGTTCGCTGATCCTGATCTTTTTTCACTTGTGAGGAAGCTCTTTCTTAAGTTACAATGGCATAGATTTTCAACTTGTTGTCCAGGGGCAAAGTTGTATTTTCAGATCAGTTTCCCATAAATTCCAGTGAGTAAGACTTAGGCACGTAAAGACATTACCATCAGAGGTGAACAATGCAACTTGGAGTTGCATTAGAGAGCAGGGTTAAGAGAATGGAAAGTTCTCACTGCACCATACGACTGGAAGAAAGTTATGAAATGCTGAGGGCATGAAGAGAAAAGAAAAGGATCAAAGACTGTGTTTAGTCTTCCATTCCAACTCACTAAATCATGAAATTAGCTTCAGTTCACGTTGAGGTGGGGTTTTGTATTTAATGAAATGCTCAATTACCCTCTGCCATTTCAAGATTTGATATTGGAAATTTTGATGTTATTCTAATCAAAATTAAATGAAAAATAATGTTGAAATCCAAGGTATTAAAATCTTAGATGTCACTTATTAAGTTAAACTGCTATAGCTGAGAAAATATTTGTGTGTTCGTTACTATATCAGAAAACATAAATGCTACTGGATGTCACAATGATACCAATAACATCTAGTGATATCATCAACAACAGATTCACATATTGCCATTTTTGGTTATGTTAAAGAACATGTAAAGCAATTATCAAGACTTTCTTTTCCTGATCTGATGGTCTTCATCTGGAGTCATGGTAGACCTGAATGCACTTAGTGCTGTCTTTTATAAGTGAACAGGTTTTTGTCAACATGTATAGGTTACTGTTTGCAGGTGTTTTGTGTATCTGGTTTCCAAAGCATTTGTACAGAACAGAAAAAAACGTGAAAGAAGCTTGTGTCCTTCTCCAACATTGAAAAGATGGAAAATAGCTAAGTTCAAAAATAGCATTGGATCTCCAGTTGTTTCCTCAAGTAAACAAAACTCTTTGATTTTGCAAGATGTAATTTGTATTCTTTTGGCAGAGAATTAGCACAGTCACAGCACAGGAAGGATGCAACTGAGTATGATGCTTACAAATTGGACGGCATTTTCTGTGCGTTTGAGATTAGACTTTGGGGACAGTTTGTGCAGTAGGGAGTCCTGCCCATGGCGAGCGGATATTGGAAATTTGGACAGGTATTGAGAACAATTTTCCAACTATTAATTTAAGACTTCACACTGAGACTTTAACATCAAAACTGCTGTGCTTTGCTGAGTAAAAAAAGCCCCAAACCATATTAGGTTTAATAATTATATAATACACATTAGCATCTTGACTCCTATCCAGACACTTCAGTTATATCACAGTCAGAGCTCCATGTGTTTGCTATAGATTTTGACATGTATTAAAACTTGATAAGCAAAACCCCATGAACCTTTAGAATGAATCTTAATGTTGAGCATTTAGGCCCCTCATTGATCTCTCGAAGAGTTGTTTTTCATATTACACAAAGGGTTGACATCATTCATTGGATTAGAAAGGTTTTGAGGTCGAAAAGGATTCTTATTCTCTCAGTTAACTGTAGAATATTTTAGCCAAACTGTTGAAAATGTGTATTTTTAATTGTGGTAAATGGCTGAAGAAATAGATTTATTATCCACTCAATTTGTCTTCCTGAAAAATATATTTTATTCACCTACCAGTTTTCTCCTGTTCACTTTTAATTTTCCGAAAATATTAATTTTTGCTGATGGACATTTGCAAGTCACTTTCAACATATGAGAGCTAGCGTCAGCAGATTATTTAATCAGGGATTGAAGGCGTTAGCATAGCTAAACCCACTGTCCTTATCCCTGCGTCAAAGGAGGTAACCCCACCTCGTTTTATTCTCTATCTACTCTGTCTCGACCCTTGTAACAATGCACATCTCTATCAAAGATAGTAGGTCCTCGTTTTGTCCTCGTTTTTCAAGGACCACAACTTCCCCTCCACGATGGTTGAAAATGCCCTCAACTGTGTCTCTCGCATTTCCCGCAGCTCATCCCTCACACCACCTCTCCACAATAACAACCAAAACAGAATCCCCCTTGTCCTCGCGTACCACCCCACCAACTTCCAGATCCAACGCACCATCCTCTGGCACTTCCGCCCCCTGGCAATCTGACCCCACTACCAAAGACATATTTCCATCCCCATCCTTATCTGCTTTCTGGAGAGACCACTCTCTCCGTGACTTCCTTGTCTGCTCCACACTCCCCACCAGCCTCACCACCCCCGGCACTTTTCCCTGCAACCGCAGGAAGTGCTACACCTGCCCCTACACCTTGCCCTTCACCCCCATCCCAGGCCCCAAGAAGACCTTCCACATCAAGCAGGTGTTCACCTGCACATCTGCTAATATGGTATACTGTATCCGCTGTTCCCGATGTGGCCTCCTCTACATCGGGGAAACCAAGCGGAGGCTTGGGGACCGCTTTGTGGAACACCTATGCTCGGTTCACGACAAACGACTGCATCTCCCAGTCGTGAACCATTTCAACTCCCCCTCCCACTCCTTGGACGACATGTCCATCCTGTGCCTCCTGCAGTGCCACAATGATGGCACCCGAAGGTTGCAGGAACAGCATCTCATATTTAGCTTGGGAACCCTGCAGCTCAATGGTATCAATGTGGACTTCACAAGCTTCAAAATCTCCCCTCCCCTGAGCGCATACCAAAACCAGCCCAGCTCGTCACCGCCTCCCTAACTTGTCCTTCCTCCCACCTATCCACTCATCCCACTTCAAGGCCACCACCATCTCCTACCTACTAGCCTCATCCCTCCTCCTTGACCTGTCCGTCCTCCCTGGACTGACCTATCCCCCCCAACTCCCCAAATAAACTCACCTTTACTGGCTCCAACCCCACCCCTTTGACCTGTCTGTCTCCTCTCCACCTATCTTCTCCTTTTTCCACCTTCTATCCGCCTCCCCCTCTCTCCCTATTTATTTCAGAATCCCCTTCCCCTCCCCCATTTCTGAAGAAGGGTCTAAACCGGAAACGTCAGCTTTCCTGCTCGTCTGATGCTGCTTGGCCTGCTGTGTTCATCCAGCTCCACACCTTGTTATCTCACATCTCTATCAAAATCTCCTTTCAACCTCAGCTTTAAGGAGAAAAGTCATCATTAGATTGATTTTTAACACCTGGACCAACCAGTTTTCGGCAACACAATGCATTCACATCCTCCCGATAAATTTGTATCAGAGATAAAAGGTACTGCAGATGCTGGAGAATCCGAGATAACAAGCATGGGGCTGGATGAACACAGCAGGTCAAGCAGCATCATAGGAGCAGGAAAACTTGACGTTTCGGGCCTAGACCCTTCATCAGAAATGGAGGAGGGGAAGAGGGTTCTGAAATAAATAGGGAGAGAGGGGTCATCCAGCCCCATGTTTGTTCTCCCGATAAATTTGATCAGTTTAGAACAAATACCCAATATTTATGAAGATGCTGGCATAAAACTGGGATCATTAGAATGAGCAGAGGTGTTCTAAGCATTGTCACTTAACATTTGCTTGTATGCCTACTGCAGTGCTAAAGGAACTGTTGGTTACTAGTCAGTTCTTTAATATTTCATAGATTCCACAGAGGCATTGAGTTTGCTTGAACAGTTTTCCATAACTAAGTCTATGCTCATTTCTCACATCAATGGTCAGTTCTAGTTCTGGAATGAAATTAAAAAACAAATGTAGGAAAATTAATTTTTGACAATAACTGGTGTAAACAGAATTAAAATGTGAAACGATTTCCAATAGAATAATTTACTTTAATGTTACAGGTACAATTTAAAGGGATTACTCATAATCCTTACTTACTTTGTACTAGTCACAATTCCTTTTTATGGTACACTTCATTAGATAGATTGTAGTTTGTTATATGACCAAGATATTATCTAATCCTGTTTCATAGAAGCATGGCAAAGTAATTTTCACTGATTACAGTGAATAATGTACTTTGTGGATTTATTCCAAAAGGAAACAGAATGTCCTTCAATGATCAGCCTGTAATCAGTTTTTAATCAATAATGCAATCCATCTCACTCCCAGAGAACTAACTGCATTCTTCTTGGAACATAAAAGGTCATGTATATCCCAACAGGTTAAACGAGCCCATGGGCAGTTCCATTTCAATTTTGATTTACATTTGAATAGGGGTAGCGAAAGTTTAACAGTGCTGTGCCGGAAGTTAACAACAAATAATCTCACATAATCGCATCAACCAATCTGTGTGAAATTGTACTAAGTTGATCAGCACTTTGGAACTTAGGCTTCGTTTGCAAGGGTACATAGAGCTGTAGAGGTGGGTGGTAAAGTGAACAACTATTAATTCTTTAGGTCAAAGTCAAATATGAAGTTTCTAGATATTTTGTAATCAACCTATTCAGAGATGTTATTTAGAACCCCAGGAGCAGGTGGGACTTTAACTCAGGCCTCTTGGCTCAGAGGTAGGGACACTCTCAGTGCATCACGAGAACCCAAATGTGAGGTTTATAAAATTGTTCTAATACTGGCACTGTCTCTTTCATTTAAGGTAAAGTGATGGAATGAAGAGAATATGTGACCTGCTGTGCATTCTGCCTGATGACAAGCTTCGGTGGTTTGTTTGTTACTACAGTAAAGAGTAGCTCAATTTGTTTCATTGGAAGGAAGATGCAAATCATTCACTCCTGTAGATAGACAATGGCAAGACAATGCGCACTGGCTGTGAACAGACTGTTAATCTCCAAGTGACAGAGGGAGATGTTGACAATGTCAGCTTTTATTAATGATTATACTTCAAATAATTTATTTAATACCAAGCTAGAATGCAGTCTAAAGGATAGCTAATTAACATTTCTACTGGATACAAGTCCCTTGTGAATAATTTTGTTGTGGGAATGTACTTTGGGAAAAGGAGAGTTCTTAGAAGGCCATTGTAGTATTTGGTTATAGCATTTTCTAACATTTCCTAAAACTCAGAGACAAGTCAGCCTGAAAGAATCCAAGAGAGAGTAGAGAAAGAGAAGCAGCCAATCCACTGCCTGAATCAGAGGAAATGCTGCATCTGAAGTTTTTGAGAAGATTTGCAACTCGGGTTGTGGATGAGGTTGGAGACTTGCTCGCCGAGCCAGTGGGTTTGGTTGCAGACATTTTGTCACCCTGCTAGGTAACATTGTCAGTGCACCTCCAGTGAAGCGTCAGTGTTCTGTCCTGCTTGTTATTTATATGCCTCAGTTTGAATCATAGAATCCCTACAGTGTGGAAACAGGCCCTTTGGCCCAATAAGTCCACACTGAACCACAGAGCAACCCACCCAGACCCGTCCCCCTGTAGTCCATCTAATCAACACATCCCTGAACACTAGGGGCAATTTAGCATGGCCAATTCACTTAACCTGCACGTCTTTGGACTGTGGGAGGAAACCAGAGCACCCAGAGGAAAACCATAGTCAGGGGGAGAATGTGCAAACTCCACACAGACAGTCGCCTAAGGGTGGAATTGAACCTGGGTGCCTGGTGCTGTGAAGCAGCAGTGCTAACCACTGAGCCACCATGCCACCCTAATTGTTGGGGTGTTTGGTACCACTTCTGGTTCTGTTTCTCAGTGGTTTGTACACAGGGTCTAATTCAACGTGTTTGTTGATGGAATTCCGGTTAGAATGCCAGGCCTCCAGGAATTCCCTGGCGTGTCTCTGTTTGGCTTGTGCAATTATGGATGTGTTGTCCTAGTCAAATTCGTGTCCCTCATTGTCAGTGTGTAGTGAGACAAGTGAGAATTAGTCGTATCTCTTGGTGGCTAGTACAGAATCTTCAAAAGGAATGGACACCTGAAAAGAACAATCCACTGTTACCTCCGAGACAAACCACAACAGGAAGACACAACATGACCAGACTCACTAATCACCCTACCAAACATCAAGGACATTTCAGAGATGACCACGAGACTACTCAGACCCCTAGGTATTGGGGTAGCCCACAAACCATAACCCACGACAGCTACTGACGAATTTAAAGGATCCCACACCCAAAACCAATGTAATATACAAAATACCATGCAAGGACTGTGAGAAACGCTACATAGGCCAAACCAGAAGAAAACTGACAACATGGATACACAAACACCAACTTGCCACCAAGAAATGTGACCAATTCTCACTTGTCTCACTAAATACTGACAATGAGGGACACGAATTTGACTAGGACAACACATCCATAATCATAGAAGCCAAACAGAGACACAACAGGGAATTCCTGGAGGCCTGGTATTCTAACCGGAATTCCATCAACAATCACATTGAATTAGACCCTGTGTACAAACCACTGAGAAACAGAACCAGAAGTGGTACCAAACACCCCAACAAACTGAGGCATATAAATAACAAGCAGGACAGAACACTGACGCTTCACTGGAGGCACACTGACGATGTTACCTAGCAGGGTGATGAAACATTTGCAACCAAACCCACCAGCTCTGCGAGCATGGCTACAACATCAAATGCTGCCTCTATTGTTCACCATATAGTCTGCAACTTTTGCTCAGATTGAAGAGATCAAGTTCATGAATGAAGCTGGAAGTTTCACCCAGCTGTTTGTGGAGTGAACACTCTCCAGTGTAACCCTCACAATGAAAGTCAGTGCAGGAATTAAAAGTTTGCCAGTTGGTATAGGAAAAAAAGCAAGTATTTCATCATGAGTGGAGAATAGCTTTGGACTTGTTTCAGGGCAATGAAGCGTCTACTAAGGGATTGAGTAAATTTTTGGTTACGTTAAAAGTCATTTAGGGAATCTTTTCTGTCATTTAAAATATAAGTAAGCAGTAAATAGTAGTTAAGTCAATATTGGTTTTGGTCAGTTTATTATAGAACAAGACTTAAAGCCTGAAATCCTGTCATGTGGTCCTTTCAGCCACTGAAAATTCAAATATCTTTTATAAAGGTCATTGGTTTCTAAGGAGATTATAACAGTGCTCAATTCTATACCCCTCTCAGATTGCACACTATATAACCAATTTACACTTACACATGAATCAGCGGAGGGAAAGATTCTGCAGAGATGATGCAAAGTGAGAAACCAACATATGCAGGCTTGCAACATTTAATGCTGGTTTGCAATCATTATGCCATGAACAAATAGATAAGTAACTCATGTCAGTTGTTATAAGAAAAATTACCGAGAGTCAAATGCAGAGCTTTCCTTGTGCTGATTAGTTCAGTAAACTGCTTAATTGTTGATTCCAGTTTTAATTTACTCTTCAAAGTTACATAAAATTCTCTTGCATTATAGATTGGGTAGTTCTTGACAAGGCCATGTGAAGTGGATTCCATGACCAACCGAAAATGAATTGCTTCCATCTTGTTCTTGTTTTGTTACAAAATGATGATGCTTCCACAGGTAATTAACTTTACACAATCGAACAACTTGAGGGATTTGATACAGAAACAATTAAATCCTTTTGCTTGACTTCGTCCTCCATCATAAGACCATATAGTTGGGATGGTAAGTGTCCTGTCATGGAAGAGAGGGATATTTATGCCTGATACTGCCGAAGGGCAACTTGCAGAGCACTCTCCTGATTGCAAGTTAAGAAAATATGTTTTTCTCATTCCTTCAGTCAAGGCTGATGTATCAGGTCATTCAAAGCCTAAGGACATTATGTAACCCATGCAGGTAACTTGTTCCTTATTTCCACAAACTGACGTTCCGGTAGAAATGGTGGAATCTCCTTATTGACTTGCCATTTATACACATGTACTGTTCAGGTGCTAGATGCCTCTCTGGCAGCACCCAATTGTGAGTTTTGAAACTGATGTTACTTTGGCAATTTTGATTTGTGTGCCAGATTCTGATCACAACTTTCACCAACCTCACCTAGCACTACCCCACAGAAAAGACTTTCTAGCCAGTGTCAACTGGGATTGCTTTCCAGAAAGAGCAGCAGCTCTTTAGTCTGTGCCAAGATAGCAAATTTCAGTAGTACACCAAAAGGACAACTGACCCTAATTCATCATGAAAGGGCCTATTCCTTCATGCTAGTAATTGTTTTTAATGATTAAATCAAAATGATCAATGTTTCTTGCTATTTCTGAGCACTTGTGCAGAAGAAATAAGCTTAAATATCCCCTTCAGTTTCTGTTTTTGTGTACAGTACGGCTAAAAGTAAACCAACAGCAGAGATGAATTTGAAGGCATGACTATACTTGAAGGGAGATTAATACATTAATGAATTATAATCATTTTGACTTGTTTCCAAATAAGTAAAAGTGGCATACTCTTACTCCCATTCAAAACACCTTTTTTTTTACAGTATTTATCACTCTTGATCTACTGTAGTTCTCAAGTTCAAAAAACATTTGCGATGAATGTATTTTGATGGCTTGGGAATTGAGGACAAAATCGGATATTGTTCCATTAATTTAGCTGTTTAGATGCTGCACTGCCAAACGAATGTGAGTACAGCAAGAAAAGGAAGCAGAAGGCTGTAAAGATATAGTAACAACACCCAGAGTTTACAGGAAGGGCCATCTGTGAGCTGCATCCTGACTGACAATCTGAAACCAAACAGTTTGAAACAGGAGACAGACCCTGTCCAAATGGTTCCATTCACATCTTGGTTGACAGCATGGGCCATTATATGATTTTCGTAATCTTTAAAACACAACTTAATTTGTGGTTTGAACAGAGCAGAGACTGAAATAATAAACACTTTAAGTAAACCTTAGTGGAATTAAATTAACTTTATAAAGTCCATTTTGAACACCCACTTCATTTTCTTATTTTCCAATCCCCGTGAATTCAGGCAGGAGCATGTATTTCACTACAACCTCATAGTGTTTGTCAAGGGAAATAGCTCTTTCATACAGGACACATTTCTCTTTAAAAGTGACAAGGTAACCATTATTATTCCAAAATGCAATAATAAATATTAATACATGAGAATGTGTCATGCTGAGGAAGTTACCAACACTTAACTTTCTTTTAAGCACCATAAATTCTGGAGTTAGGTGAGAGTACTGGTGAAGGTATAGCCAACAAATCTCTAATTGGTTTTGGCAACAAAACATTTCTTCATCTGCTATGGAGAAAGCTTAGAAAGGAAAAAAATGTAGAAAGATTCCCAACAAAAATTATATGTTTTCCCTTTTCTCCCTCCATCCATTAAAATGTTGTTATTTCCAAGGTTATGGTGCTAATCAACAATAACCCTCTAATTCATTTCTGAAGAAGGGTCTAGACCTGAAACGTCAGCTTTCCTGCTCCTCTGATGCTGCTTGGCCTGCTGTGTTCATCTAGCTCTACACCTTGCTATCTCAGTAACCCTCTAATATCTTGCATGAGTGTTGTTAATCACTTCTGTGCAAGATCAGCTATTTGGCAGAAAATAATATAATTGAGAACACCGAGGCGAATAGCTAAGACCAATTCTGTCCAAATTCAATATCTAAATAAAATCAGTTCTGATGCATAGTCATAGCAGGTGCTCTCCAAAAATGCTGCCAGACATCTCCAGCATTTTCTGTTTGGCAGTGAAGGCTGGAACTTGACCCTCTGTGCTGGTCTCTATGCTCTCATTCATTTTTCTATACAGAAACGTGCAATGCTTCTCTGATCAACAAACCCCTCTTTCATTTCTGCTTCTAAATACAGGTGAGAACAGGTGAGTTCCTCTCCTGATCACCACTTGATTACAACTGAACCAATAAATGATTAAGTAGACTTTTAAAATAGAAGCCAGGATAGTAATTGTGATGGAGAGTTCTGGTGGAATTTTGTAATTATTAGTCAGTGCAAGTGGCTGTTTTTTGTTGTTCCTCCTTGGCCTCCCAGCAGCTTTCAACATGGCATGTCTTAAATCCTCTTCCACTACTTGGGGTCCTGATTCACAAGACTGCAGTTATTAGATCACATTCTAGCAGTGGTTTTTCTATCTACCAATCCATTAATCCAACACAAATCCATGGATTTATCTAGTCTGTTTGTCTTTCTTACCTACAAGCTATTTCTAAGCTTAACCATACATGGAAAGCAAGTTAACTTTTAAGGACTGAATTTTCACCAGCAGAATGGGAAATGGGAAAAGGTTTTGGATCAAAAATCCACTTTCAGTGGAAAACAAATTAAAGTTCAGAGTTTCTCAGGTGAGATTCATTTAGCCCACTACAATCCAGTGCTAGCAGCAAGCAGCGATAGGTCAGATAAAGTGTGCCTCTCATTTAGATCCCCAATGTGGCCAGCACCGAGACTGCTGTTTGTCCTGAGAGAACAATATGCAGTTTGTACCAATACCTTCCACAATACCATAGAAAAGTGAGATGGTACTGCGGAGTCAAAAGGCATGCATTGGACAGGTAAGGTCGTCACTTTATCAGTGCAGTACTGGATCTAATGCTGCGGTTGGGACGGAGAGATTGGAAGTCCTCTTCATGGAGGATGGCTGGAGGGGGCCAATTCATCATGTATTGGGGAACGGCTCTGTTTAGCACCATCTCACATCTCCTCCTGAGGCATTTCTCTCATCTTCTACTCCCCGTTTGAAGCATGACAGTCCAGGTCCTCACCTCTTCAAAGGACCATATTCATTGTAGAGCTAAGCTAACCACAGTAGTGACTCAGATTCTTGGTGGACCAATTTGGAGGGGGTCCACCTGCCTGGTCGAAGTGCTGGAATTGCATCTTCAGAAACACAGTGACCTGCTCAGTGGTTGTCCTATTAAGCATGTGAAATGGGTTGTATAGCCTCTATGCCTCTTTCTTGAGATTTCCAAAGAGGCCGCAGTCAGATTTACAGGGATCTACCTTGTTCCCTAGATTCCACCGTTGCATTTTACAGACTGGAGTTAACATCTGAGACAGCCAGTAATCTGCAAATACCAGCAGATGAAGGAGTAGAGGCAGTTGCCAAGAAAGTGAGCAGTACATAGAGAAAGCTCTTGCTCTGATTACAGTTAGACATTGAAGGACTGTTGATGGATCTCATTGACCAGTCAGTCAGTCCCCTGAAGGCATCAAGGATTTTTTATTCATTCATTCATTCATGAAATGTAGGCTTTGCTGGCTGAGCCAGCATTTATTCCCATCCCTGTTTATCCCTGAAAAGGGGATGGTGAGCTGCCTTCTTGCACTGCTGCAGACCGTTTGCTGTATGTAGGTCTACAATGCTGTTAGGCAGGGAAGTTCAGGATTAACAAGATAATTTAGACCACTTGTTCATGTTAGTGAGCACACTACCCAACACCAACTCAGTGTGCGCTACACGTCAATATCATTCCGGTTAGTTTTGAAGCTTAAAAAGTTGACTTCAAACAGGTTAGAATGCAATCAGTGCAGACCAAACATCTAATTTTACCCCTTTGTGGTGTTCTCAAACCCAGAACCAAATGCAGAATTGGTTACAGTATTTTGTGGTCTCGCGTTACTGCAAATAAGAAACTGCTTCTCATCATCACAAATCATTACATCTTTCAATCCTAAAATTTTTCAACTTGAAATATGAACTTAAAAGTAAATTTCCCATTGATTTCCTACAAGTGACCATTTTATGAGTTTTTTTTAATAGACTTTGATTGAAGTGGACTGTGACTGTGTTAGAAATTAGCAAGATCCTCATAATTCCTTACAAATTGAAGTTCACACGGTATTTTTAGGATCCAAAAACCATTTTCATTGCCATTTAAAAGGCCATCACCTCCTAATAATGGAGAGTACAAGCCATAAAACAAGGAGCACACCAAGGACTTTACTGATTGGCAGTTTTGAGCTGTTCAAATTAACTGAATTGCTTTTCCTTCAGTAAAAACCTCATCCACTCAGACTAAACACTTCTCGCACCACCTTTTCTCCCAACCTATATATCCCAGCCATTACAATGCTGCTGCAGACATATGCTTTGTGGGTGTCTAACCAACTAGACTTTCAGCTTATTGAAATATCGAGCTGTTCCTTTGAGCAATCTTTGCGATGGAAAATGTTAAAGGTGTGTTTCTAGGTGGACAACAGACCACTGAGGAAAAGGGATAGAACACACACGCTCCTTGATACTGAATTCACAAAGCGGAATAAAACTTGAAAACCACAGAGAAATTGAAGGCCTGCTCTCTTTGGCTGATGAAACAATTTGTGGTTAAAATGAAACCTTCGCAAGCAGTCGTAAAAATTGAACAAGGCTGCATTAGAAGCTGAAGAGGCTCGAAAAAGCCATAGTTTTGCCAGATAGTTTGTAAAATCTCCCAGGCATAAAGAAAACAGCTCTGAAACACACATCTGCAGAAAGTACTTTTGAACCAATTTCTGTGAATTACAAGCAAGGATTTAATTGAGGTTTTGAATCATTTCCAATGAAGTTTAGAATGTGTGACTGGATAATCCGTAGTTAAATGTGTTCTTATGAAATTACACCTCTAAATTTGGACCACATTCAAATTAAAATTTTGCTACACTGGTATATTCAGAGCAAATTTAACTAAAAACATTGCCTGAATGAAAAGCCAGTGTAATTGTGATTAGAAGTCACTATAACATTAGATTTGGTTGTATAAGTCGATAAGTCATACTGAAATGATATAGTTCTGTCGTGGGTATTACAGTGAAGATTCCCCTTAAGAGGATTTTTTAACAATCTGCAGATATCTGACAGGGCAGGTGGGACCTCTCCAAGGGTTGCACCTAAACTGGAGGGGCACCAATATCTTGCAGGGAGGTTTGCTAGTGCCACATGAGAGGGTTCAAAATAGTGTGAAGCAGGGTAGGAACCAGAGAAGTATGTCAGCAAGGTAAATAACCAAGGAAGAATCAGAGACTAAGGCCAAAAGGCTAAGAGAAAGAACAGACAGGGAGAGGTTACTAAACTGACAGCCTGAAGTGTATTTGTTTTAACGTGAGGAGTATGACATGTAAGACAGATGAACTTAGAGCTTCGATTAATACATCTGATGATGATATTGTAGCTATTATAGAAACTTGGTTGAAAGAGAATAAGACTGGCAGCTTCAAGATAGTAAGAACTGCTGATGCTGGAGTCAGAGATAACACAGTGTGGAGCTGAAAGAACACAGAAGGCCAGGCAGCATCAGAGGAGCAGGAATTTTCTGAAGAAGGGTCCCGAACTGAAACGTCAGCCTTCCTGCTCCTCTGATGCTGCCTGGCCTGCTGTGTTCTCCGGCTCCACACTGTGTTCTTTAAGACTGGCAGCTTGACGTTGTGGGTTTTAGATGTTTCCGGGGAGATAAAGGGGGATGTAAAAGAAGTGGGGGAGTTGCGTTACTGATAAGGGAGAATATCATAGCTGGACTGAGGGAGGACATCTCGCAGGACAAATCCAGCAAGGCCATATGGATAGAGCACAGGAATGGGAAGGATGCAAACACTTTGATGGGATTGTCCTACGTGCTTCCAAACAGCCAACAGGTGATTGAGGAAAACATATGGAAAAATAGAAAAACAACAGTGTTGTTTGGTGGAGAGATTTTAACTTCCCCTATATTGACTAGGACTCGCATAGTGCAAGGAGTTTGGATGGGGGAGTTTGTTTGGTGTATCCAGGATGGTTTTTTTGAAGCAATATGTAAATAGTCCAATCAGGAAAAGGGCCATACTAGACCTGGTATTGGTGATCGATGTTTATAGCCAGGTGATTGATGTTTAAGTGGGAGAGCATTTCCAGAACAGTGACCATATTCAGTAAGTTTTAAATTAGTTGTGGATGAGGACAAGAGTAGGCCTTAGGTGAAAGTATTAAATTAGGGGAAGGCTAACTGCCATAACATTAGGCAGGAACTGGGGATTGTAGATTGGAGTGGCTGGTTGTTTGACGGTAAATCCACATCTGGCATGTGGGAGTCTTTCAAAGGCCAGTCGATTAGAGTTCGGGGCCAGCATTTCCTGTGAAAATGAAAGATAAGGATGGCAGGATCAGGATCCTTGGATGCCAAGAGAAATTGAGAGCTTATTCAAAAAGAAGAAAAGAGGCATATGTAAGGTTTAGGAAATTGAAGACAGACAGAGCCCTCAAGGACAAAGGAGGGAATTTACGCATGAAGTCAGAGGAATTAGATGAGGTCTTTAATGAATACTTTGCATCAATATCCACAAAGGAGAAGAACATGGTGGATGGTGATTCTCAGGAGGGGTATGTTGATGTTCTAGGGTGTGTCAGTATGGAAAAAAAGATTGGTGTAGGGTGTTTTGAAAAGCATTAAGATACACAATTCCCAGGACCTAATGGGATCTATCCCAGAAAGCTGAGGGAGGCAGTTGAGGAAATTGCTGGGACCTCATATGAAATCTTTGTATCTTTGCTAATCACAGGAGACGTCCCAGAGGACTGGAGAATAGCCAATGTTGTTCCTTTGATTAAGAAGTGCACCAGGGATAATCTGGGAAATTACAGGCTGGTGTGCCTTACATCAGTCATAGATAAAAATTTTGTAGAGGCTTCTTAGAGATAGGATTTACTCATTTTTGTAAAAATATGGACTTATTAGCAATAGGCTGCATGGCTTTGTGCAGGGAAGTTCATGTCTCACAAACTTGATTGAGTTCTGTAAGAAAATGACAAGATCATTGGTGAGGGCAGGGCAGTAGATGTTGTCTAAATGGGCTTCAGCAGGGTCTTTGACAAGGCTCAACAGGGTCCCTCATGGCAGGCTAATACAAAGATAAAGTCTCATAGGATCTGTGGTGAGCAGGTAAGGTGGATACAGAACTGATTTAGTCATAGAATACAGAAATTAGCAATGGATTTTCAGTTTGGAGATCTGTGACCAGTGCTGTTCTGCAGGAATCAGTGCTAGGATCCCTGCTGCTTGTAGTAAATATAAATGATGTGGAGGAGAATGTAGGTGGCCTGATTTGTAAGTTTGCAGTCGACACAAAGATTGGGGGAGCTACGGATAGTGAGGACGTTTGCCAGAGGATATAGCAGGATATAATTAGGCTGGAGACTTGGGCCATATATCTGCGCAGTCTTGGTGGGCCAAAGGGTCTATTCCTCTGTTGTTTCTTTGTTCTTTCTGCTTCAGAAATGTTGCTTTGTTAAGAATATCTGATGTTCCAGTGGAAAATTCCAGACTGCCCTCTTCCTTCAAAGGATCAATACCTCCATAAAAACTTATTTCATAAATGCCTTAGAGAGCAAGACTAGCTAGGAGTGTACTGGATGATTTTCATCACTACAACGTTGGCTCAATATTCACTCTCATGAGTGTTAAGAAGGTTTGGGTGCGGAGGGGACAAAGCGGTAGAGAGGCTAAGGTGAAGTCGTAGGAGGAAGACTTCCATTCCCTTTTGTGGTGTGTTGACTCCACAATTTGTATCCTTATCTTTCAAGCAGGTTCAGCCCAGAAGCCCCCTGAGAGATAGACATAGTTCTCTGGATTGAGCAGGAAACACTCCAATGGAAGCCATTGATGAGGAGTCAAGCAGGAGTTTCCATTTGGGTCTGTGCAAGCATGGTGGGAGGGGGAGTGTGGTCACAGGTCCAATCTTGGCTGGGGAGCCGGGGTGGACTGTAGTTGGAGGATGCTTGGAAATCCACCTGGCTAGGTCTAAAGCTAGAAAATAATTTAATCTAATGCATGGATTGATATTATCATATTTAAATAGCCAATCCGCCTTCTGGCACCTGGTTGTTTGCCTGCCCTCATCCTGCCTCCATTAAAACCTGAACTGGCCAGCCTATTAGTGGGTTGAGTTTGAGTGTTTTCAAAATTTCACATCTGACTTGACTCAAATCCACCTGTTTTTTGGGATTAAACATCTCTCCATTATGTATAATTGATATATTTCCAGTTAGTTGATACAACAGTGACTAGTCTAGAATTAAAAGAAAACTGATCCTGATCAGTCATGACTTTGTTAAATAACAGAGCAAGCTTGAAGGGCAAAATAACCTAATGTTGATCCTAGGTCTTGCCATTGAAACAGGGTTGGGGTGAATAATAGATTGGGGTGAATGGGGAAAATAGAGATCTGGGGAGAGTGAACTGTCAGCAGATGCAATAAAAAGTATTGGGCCTCAGTCTGATGCAGGTTTCACTCTAACCAAATTAGTACTGACACGTAGTTGAACTCAAAATATGGGTCACATAAACATCAGTATCATTTAGCGCCCGTGATCAAATGTAAATACTATGTTTTTTGTTTGAATTTCAGATGACGGGGCAGCATGGTGGCTCAGTGGTTAGCACTGCTACCTGACAGCACCAGGGAACCAGGTTTGATTCCAGCCTTGGCTGTCTGTCTGTCTGGAGTTTGCACATTCTCCTCATGTCAGTGTGGGCTTCCTCCAGGTGCTCAGGTTTCCTCCTGCATCTAAAGACTTACAGGTTAGGTAGATTGGCCATGCTAAATTGTCCCATAGTGTCCAGGGATGTGCAGGCTAGATGGATTAACCATGGTAAATACAGCATTTATGAGGATACAGTGGGTGTCTGGGTCCAGGTGGGATATTCTTTGGAAGATTGGTGCAAACTCAATGGGCTGAATGACTTCCATCCACACTGCATGGATTTTATGATTCAGTGACTTTGAACTAGATCCCATCTTGAGAATATTGGACAGTCACCTCAAAATAGCTTGCATGACTGATTGAACCAAATGGTTAATGGACAGTGAGGCGGAAACAAGTCGCACCCTTTCTGCATTTTGAAATACTGCTTAATAGTTAACACATGTTCTATAATCTACCCAACAGGGGAGTAAACTGTCACTCTGTGTGCAGGGGAGGAGAGCAAAGCATAAATGTTTATCTTTTCAAGTCGTATGGAGTTGGAGTTAAGTTAAACAGAATTGAATTATGTTCACGTATTTGGGAACTGTCCAATTTTTCTGAAGTCGTTCCAGTGTTTTATATGGGTGTAATAATAATTTCTGTGGACAGAATTGAAAGTCTCTGAATAACCTGCATCTGGAGCAATTGTTGATATGTTGGTGTGAAAAAATGTGAGGAATTAACAACTGTGTTCACACCCTTGAATTGAAATTTGTATTAATTATCCACAAAACTGATTCTTGTTCCTCTCAGCAAGTGAAAATGATTAGTGTCTCAACAAAGCTGTTCCTGAAAGGAAATATTTAATTTGCTAGATTGTGTGTAAGCAAAGGAAGAACATACATTTAGTTAGAAATTTTCACTTCCTCTGAACAACTCAAAGCACTTCACCACACATGAATTATATTTTAAAGTGTAGTTACTGTAATTTTTAATGCAATTTTTGCACAATTTGATTTCATACATAGCATATGAAACGAATAACCAATTAATTATTTTGTAGTGTTGATTCTGTGATAAATATTAGTTGGTATCACATCCTGCTTTGAAAATAGTATCTTTTGCAACAGCCTCAATAGGTGGTTGAAATTCAGTTAGGTTAGTACAAGTGAGTGCAACCTCCAAAAATGGTTTAAACATAATATTAGTCATGGGAAATTGATGTTTAGTATGCAACAAAAGCTGGGAATTATATACCATGTGGAAAGGGAGAACAATGCAACAGGTTAAACAGGCCACCCATTTAATCACAAGCTGTCAATTCAAGTACTAACACTCTGAACAGGTATATGATTGCTTTTCCTGTCACTCCCTAACTGACCCAAAGACTTTAGTTTGGCCTATTCAATTCAATTCTAAAGCAGGGCTGATAAAGGTAACTGTGTGTCTGGTGGTCCTTGGGAACTGAGAACTATCGGAAATCTGGAGGTGACAAAGCCAAACACACTCAGCTGGGGATGTGATTTTGGGCAAAAAAAAGACTAATGCTGCCTTCCAAATCCACACAGCTTATCCTAAAACATTTTCATCTCAGGAATGTATGACCTGAGCTCTAATATTTGCTGAATTCCAGTGATTGTTTTCTTTCCCTCTTACTGTTAAAATCCTATTTAATATTGTTTTGCTCAGTAAGCTCACAGAAAGCGCTATCAAAAGAAATATTAAAGCCTTGTGCAAGTTTCTTTTGAAATAATGATTTCAGCTTTAAGATAGTGTTGGCTTCTCCTGTTATTTTATGGTGCTTACCCATCAGAATGTTTTTTTAAATGGTAATTCTTTTCTAATTCCTTTAATGTTGGTTTTTCCTTACTTATTTGAACATGAACATAAGATCATTGTTTTAATTTGGATCTGATCACAATGTCCGAATGTCTAAGCTATTTTCTCACTTGAAAATATCCTCTAATTTATTTGTTATTTTGTTCATACTGAAAAAGGAACATAAATAATATTGTAAATATTGTAGTTTGTAGACATGTGCCATGATGGGAAGGGTAAGGTACTCAATACATTTAAAGAAAGTCAACTTCACCTCAAAGCTGACTTCAAAACTTCAGCTGAAGAAAACTGAGAAATGCTTCATGAGCACAGAGTGAGGGAGAATTGAGACTAATCTAAACCTTAGTGATGAACCCGAGTCTGACCAGTTAAAGGTAACATCATGGAATCTTGGGAGCATATCACATCCTCACTCTCATTGCCATAGGTCACAGAAGCCAGGAGAGGAGAGAGCAAAATAACAAAAAAGGCGGGTAACTCTTATAATCAATAAAAACTGAAAGAACTGCAGGTATTGTAAGTCAGAAACAAAAACAGAAATTGCTGGTAAAGTTCAGCAGGTCAGGCAGCATCTTTGGAGAGAAATCAGAGTTCTAAGGAAGGCTCACTTGACCTGAAACGTTAACAGTGATTTCTCTCCACAGCTGCTGCCTGACCTGTTGAGCTTTACCAGTAATTTCTGCTTTTGTTTATGATTAATATCCTTCGGTTTTCCCTGATAACATTTTACTCCCTTGCTTACGAGAACCTATTCTCGAAGACTCTTTCCACTGCCTGTTGAGCAGGAGTTCCAAATACGTATGACCTTCAGAGAAAAGATTTCTTCTCATCTTTGTCTTAAGTTGATGGCCTCTTATTTTTAAACCGTGACCCTAGTTCCAGATTCCCCCACAGGACGAACATCCTCTCTGTATCCAACCTGTCAAGCCCACTCAGAACATCCTATCTTTCTATCATGTAATCTCTTGTTCTTCTAACTCCTAAGGTAGAGGCCTACCCTATTCAACGTTACCGCAGAAGGCAACATGCCCATTTCAGGCATTAATCTAGTAAACTTTCTCTGAACTGCTTTTACACATTTCTTGAAATAAGGAAACCAATACTGTGCACGGTACTCGAGATGTGGTGTCACCCGTAACATTGTATAACAGAAATGTAATCTCCCTACTCTTTTGGTTGAATTCCTTTCACAATAAATGATTACATTCTTCTGGCTTTCATAATTATTTACTGTACACACAAACTAGTCATTTGCAATTCAAGTACAAGGACACCCAGGTGCTTCTGCATCTCATAGTTCTCCAGTCTCTCTCCAGTCTTCCTTTTGATTTTTAACAAAACTTTTAAGCAGCAGCAGTCAAAAGTCATGCCAGTCAAAAAATAAAGGACTATGTATGCTGAAAATCTGAAACAAAAGCAGAAATAGCTGGAGAAACTCAGCAGGTCTGGCACAGTCTGTGGAGAGAAAGCAGAGTCAACATTTCGGGTCCAGTGACCCTTCTTCAGAAGTGAAGGATCTGAAGAAGGATGTCTGGACTCAAAACACTGACTCCTTTCTGTCCACAGATGCTACCAGACTTGCTGAGTTTCTGCAGTTATTTCAATTTTTGATCGAGCTGATCAAATTGCCCAGAAAAAGGTGCGAACTTGAGATGATCCAAGGAAAGAGCCTAGCTGGAAGCAGCATCGGCACTCAGTGTCAGGTCAAAAAGTAATCCCAAATCTGCAGCAGCTGGGAAACATTTGTCCTGGGGTGATTCTTCCCAAATTTGCTAATTCATGGCCAGGGGTCATGCTTTCTCATTATTTAAATTGGTGGATGGAGTCTTAAAGTTGAAAGGTCAAAATAATTTTCACTGGGATGGTGGCTCAGTGGTTAGCACTGCTGCCTCACAGTGTCAGGGACCCAGGTTTGATTCCAACCTCAGGTGACTGTCTTGATTGCCCAGAGGGCAGTTAAGTGTCAACCACATTGCTGTGAGTCTGTAGGTCAGGCCAGATAAGGATAGCAGTTTCCTTCTCTAAAGGACATGAATGAACCCGATGGGTTTTTCCTGTAAATTGACATTGGTTTCATGATTACACTGACCTGCGAATAAGGCAAGGGAGATCAAAAAGTAATCAGGATGAGTAATTATGAATGTATTTTAACACTTTGTTATTGTATCACTTGGTGCTTAAGAATTAACAGCACAACTGGTATGAGTATAGATGCAAGAAGTGACTGACACCTGCAAAACAAACAGGCAAGTCAAAAGTACAAGTCATGATGGAATCTGAAGCAGCTTGCACTAGCAGCATGGTGGCTCAATGGTTAGCACTGCTGCTTCACAACACCAGGGACCTAGGTTCAGTTCCAACCTTAGGCAACTGTCTGTGTGGAGTTTGCACATTCTCCCCATATCTGCATGGGTTTCCTCCCACAGCTCAAAGATATGCAGGTTAGGTGGATTGGCCGTGCTAAATTGCCTGTAGTATTCAGGGAGGTGTAGATTAGGGGGATGGGTCTGGGTGGGATGCTCCAAGGTTTAGTGTGGACTTGTTGGACCAAAGGGCCTGTTTCCACACTGTAGGGATTCTATACTAATTGAATTATTATTTAAAACTACAAGTCTGAACAGGTACAAAAACACCTCTCAATTTCTAACTTTCTCCACTGATGGTACTGCCTGTAGTTTAAATTCCATACACAGCTAATTCCTCTGCTATGTTACCCATGGGAATATTTTACATGTGTGATAGTAACTGTTGGCGTACTTTTCAATTACAGCCTGATTTGTTTTTGTCCAAACTCCACACATATGCCCTTTCCAATGCAAGTCACTAGATAGCAGTCTGGAGTGGAAATCCTGAAACACTTTTCCCCTCCCTTACCCAGGGCTGTAAGGTTACAGCTGCTGCTCTCACTTAGATCAGCAGAGACCAGGAATATGATATTCACGTTAATAAAAACAGGAAACAATGTAAAGCACACAGCAGGTTAGGCGGCAACCCTGGAGAGAGGAACAGAGATAATGGCCCTGGGATTCATTGAGGCAGGGTTTTGTAGAGTTAGGAGGTGCCCAAACTCACTGGAGTTTTAACTTGGCTGTGTGTGTCTGTGTGCATGTGTATGTCTCTCTCTCTCTTTCTTTCTTTTGAAACTAATTCCACCCAAGTTAATAAGTTAGATCGTCTGTTGAGTGGATAAATCTTACAACATGAGCCCATGTCCCAGAAGCGGGCTAATTTAGTGAGGTAGAGATCTTGGAGTCGGGTGTAGCACTTTCTGATTGACCGACATATTGATTGATTGACTAACTTAGGTGATTGTCAGTTGAGTGTTCAGATATTGTAAGATTGGGAAAGATCAAAAGAACAGTTAGAGGTTGGGGGAGAAGAGGGGTAAGATTGTAAGTCAGACTTTGCATGAGAGATCCGGGGTTGGTGATGGAATCAACAACTGTACCATCTCACCTGCAATAAATTGAATCAGAAGTAGATGGCTTTGTTTTAAGAACTGTCAAAATATTTCTTTTTTATGAATAAAAGTACTCAACAGACTGTAGTCTGCAATATGGAACTTTAAATAATAGACATAATTTCTCCTGTGTGCTTGGATTCGAGTTGAATTGGTGTGATAGGTAGAGGGTGAAAAGCTGGAACTATGCATGAGCATGAGTGTGGCACTAAGTTGGCATAAGGAGTGTGAGAGCTTTGGGAATGGGTAGAGGACATTAGGTGCCATGGATGGGTCATGAGAGGACTCTTTTTTTAAATTTTATCCTTTCACTTTAATTTTTGGATGCAGTGCTGGAGCATCAAGGTAGCGTTTCTGTCCAGTCTGTATTGGCAGCTAGCAGCCTCTTCAGCTCTTCCTAGGTCATCCAGCCCAACTTCTAGACTGCAAGCCAAGATTGGAAATGGGGAATGCATACAACCATTTTTAATGTTTGGGATCACAGAGGTGGGAATTGTTCTGCCTTTGAGCAACTGACTAGGAAACAGAAATCGGGTCTGAGTCAGGTCAGCTAACTAAGTACATGGGAAGAGTTCCTATGCATACTAGGATATAAATACAGTGAAACTGGCAAAGTTTGTTATCCATTTCAAGACCCATTTAAGTGGCACTGGACTGCAATGAGAATTAATTCTGGGATAAAGATATAACTTGGTAAGTTAAGCAAGCAAATTGGAATTCATACAGTTGTGTCAATTTATCCCCTGTCCAGTTTTACTCAATTTTGAGCATAGAGAGCTTATAATCTTGAAATAACTTGGTAACTTTGTTTATTTTCTAAGAAATACAGCAAGAGAAAATGCAGTGGATTCCAGATTTCAAACTTAATTGCAATGCTGTGTTGCTGTAATTATGAGAATAGGTGTTAATTCAGCATACAGATGCTGGGACATGGACAGCATAGCGGGAGTTAAGACAATGATCTGGTCTCTGGTGACTACCCTGAAGCAGAGATTTAGCTTTGGAAATATATGAAAAGTTTCTCTAGTGGCCTAATTGAGGGCAATTTCAAGGCAGACAGAAGCCAAGCAGTCCAAATTTGTCTGCACTGAGAAAAGCTGATTTCAGCTTTGAATGTAGGCAGAATCATACACCTGGCCTCAATCTAATTTGTAATAAATAAAGGTAAAGTTGCCATAGTCCCAGAGGACCATAGGGCTGCTCCCTCAGTGGAGAGAGATGATGTTGGTGAATTTAACTCGCAAGTAGAGAAATAAAGAGCCAGCATTCTTGCTTCTGATTACTCTCTGGTGACTCCTGCTGCAAACTGTAGATGTGGGTGCCAGTGATGATAGCATGGGGCTCCATTGCGATATCCATTATACAAGTCAAAGCTTGAACATGACTGCCCACGCCCACACCCCATGTCAGGGTCTTCAAGATTAGGGGAATGAATTTGAAGAAAAAAATGACATATGCAGAATGAGATTTCAGTAAGGCCTACTGTGTGCATGATAGTTGTATTCCCATTGTGAATATTCTATTAACGCTGTTGGAGACAAAACAGATGTTGTTGACTATTCCATTGAAAACAGAATGGTCAATGGGTAAGATTCCTTTACGAAATCTCGAATGTTTCAATGGAAAGCTACAGATTTTAATTTCAAAACAGCTTAGAAATTTACCAAATATGAACTGTGGTCTCTTTAATATCATTACACAGCACAGACCTAGTGAGATCATATATTAATGGCAAGCAGACAACCTGGTGCTAGTAAAGGACAGCAACCCTTGGGATTAGCTGAGGCTGCAATGAAAGGTATAAAAGAGAGCAACATGGAATCAGAGAAACCAATCAAGTTTATGTTAAGTTGCCAGCAGAGCATTTGTGGCAGGACACATCCCTGTGGGAGGGATCACAGCTGCTTGAAGAGCAACAAGAGAAGTAATCAAACCAAGAAACAGTGCACTCTGTAGTACTTGTTCAGTCTGAAGAGGAAGAAGTCCATGATCTGATTTAAAACATTTATTAGAATTGCTTGGTGGATTTTTGGGTTAAAGATGTTGACTGGACCTTACATAAATGTTGAAAGTGGTAAGTTCTAATAATTAGTTGTCTCCTAATAATGTATGAGTTCCACATTTTTCAGTATTACATTACCATTTTTGTGCAATGGAAATGAAGTAGAAATAGTACAAAACATACCGTAACTTGAGCTATATAAGTCATTCTGCTATATAAGACAACTCCAGCCCAAAAAATCATGTTTGCTTATATTCTGCATATGAACTGATTCCCTCTTTTCAGCTACAGAGTGTAATTTGTTTTAGACGATGGCCTTAATTTCCACCTCAAATTAGCATGTTTTAGTCATTAGTATCTACATTGGGCACAATGGATCAAGCAACAAAGACCACATTGTAATATGCATGAGTGTTTAAGCATGCCTAAACTTTGCATGGAATTCCGAAGGCATTTCAAAACAGTGAGGACCCACACCAGCAGTTCACGTTTATCCTCAGTGTGTGCTTTGAGCCCCATTTTCTGCGGCTTCAAACGTTGACTTATACACCAAAACATATGATATTTTATATAAATTAAGAGTTTGCCAAAGTTTTGCTTGCATCATGTTTTTAATGCAAGTGGATATGACAGTGTTTGAACAACATTGAAATGTCACCTGTCAAAATATTATATTTTATAAATGGAAAGTAAGGGTTATAATGCCAGCACAATGAGAAGAGTTTCTTTACTCATTTCAAATTTCAGGTTGCTGTTAACCAGTTCATGAAATGTCATTAAATAGATTTGTTGGCTATAGCAGCTGCATTTTGTTTTCTTTACTCTTTCATGGGTGTTGCTGGCAAGGCCTTCCCATTGGCTATCCCTAACTGCTCTTAGACTGAATGACTTGCCACTTGGTGACTTTAGACTTTGTAGCAGTTGGTAACAACTGAGTGACTCGCAAGTGACTTCGAGGATAAATAAGAGTCAGCTATGTTAATGAGGATCTAGTGTCTAAGGCCAGATCAGACGAGGATGACAAATACCCTTCCCTAAAGGTCATTAATGAGCCCAGTAGGTTTTTATAACAAATGATGGAAGTTTCATGGCAGCTTTACTGGGATTGACTTTTTATTCCAGATTTATTAGTTAAATTTAAACTCTACTAAATGCTATGGTGAGGTTTGAACCATGTCCCTGGGCCTTTGGATTACTAGTTCAGTTACATTACCACTGTCGCCATGTTCTATGTTTCACTCTTGTATGGATTCATATACTAACTGGTGTCAGCCTGATGTGAAACTGTTTTGCATGGAATACCATAATGAATAGTGCAACTTGAACCCACAGTTAACAGCCTGACACTGAATGAAAATGATTGGACTTACCTGAAGATGTATCACTCCACTTTCTTTCCAACCCAGGCCCTAACACTCGATTTACATTATGTGCACATTTGTGATCAGACCATGCATCAAATTCATAGCTTAAAAGATTGCACAATTACAGGCATGAGAAAATTACAAATGTATATACAGTGCCCTTACATCATCTCAATCATTTACAGCCATCCATTGATATGCAAGCCCAAACATACATTGCCCATAATAATGACCACCACCAGTTTAGAGAGCTTCATTTATGAATTTCATATCCACCAACGTTTGCTCAGAGCCTGTCTTCAAGTCATAGTGTTTTTTTCTCACATACAGCAGGAATCAAAATCAAAATCATGTTTTGTACTTGCTGTTTCTTTTAATCCCTTATTATGGCATAAGTATAGGTTATATTAAAATTGTGGGTTCTTTCACATGCTGTACATTAGGCACGTGAATGATCTGTGAACAAGTTCAACTTTAATTTTCATAACTAAAGAAGAGAAATATATGATACCAGCTTGTACTTTCTTTGGTTTCCAATTCTTTGTTGATTTACACTCATTTGATGTTGAACCTTATTCTAATGAGATTCATGACAACTAAAATCATCATTTAGCATTGGTAGAATGGGAGTGGGAGTGGGAGTGGGAGTGGGCACAATTTTGAGTCAAATTTCCAGGTCACACCCACTGGTGTAAATTGTCGAGAAATTTAATATTTGAGAGTGAATTCTAAGCGGCTTTATTCTGTAATAGTAAATAAATATTTGCACTTATGCAGCAGTTTCAAGACCTCAGGAAGACCCAAAATTAAAGTTTCAAGAATATGTATTGTTCAAACGGGCTGTTAATCTAAATGTTTATTTAATACTGAGAAATCTGTTTCTAGTTTTAAAGTAGAATGCCTCATCGATAAATAAAAGTGCATTTCATAAAATCCAAACATCTTAACTATTTCAAACATATCACAATAAATTTAAAAGTTGCTGGCAATTAGCAGGACTAGGGTCATCCTGCAACATCACTGCCGGTGAGAGTGGCTAAGACTGGAATCTCACATGAGAAAGTTATGAAGCTCAGGAATGAATCTTTGAAATTTTCTGTTTAACATGTAAAAAGCAAGTTTTCTTCTGCCAAATAAACATTTATGTGTGTTTATTCACACTTATTGTTTTACCGTTTTAAGTAATGTATGCATTTGGCTGTGAAACATCTGTCACATCAATATGTTAAACCAGCAGTTTATCAGCAGGGTAATGCTTTTTCTGACTTGTCACCAGTCTCACTGCAACTTATAAAATATAAGTGTAGCAACTGAGACTAAATTTTTCTATACAGTACCTGGTTGTTCCTTCCTTTACTCCATCCACTAACAGTTATAAATTGCTTTCTTTCAATTTTATTGGACTTACATTTCTGTGATTTTGATCCTTCTGACTTTCTTCTGAATCTGTCCACCCTCTTTGTTTCCCCATTTGCAAACACAAGGTTTTCTTTTGCAAATACCATTTTTCTTCTGCTCTATTCCACTCATCAGGTTTTGAGGGATGGTTACTGGCCGTCACAGTAAATCCCAGATGTACCAACATCAAACAACATGTCTCAACGTTAGATGTTCGTCAGAGATTATCCATTGATAACCAAGAACGCAACATTTCATCAGTATCCCACAATCTATTTAACACATGGCTTTGCTAAAAAAAATGATTGGGGAATGCAATAAGTTTCGTTCATCTCCAGGTTCCTCTTCAGCCCATGGGAATGGGGAATACATGGTAAATGCCTTCCATCGCCATGGTTTCCCAAACCCCTCAGTCATTTGGTAGTAGATGCGGCAGGGGAATCTTTTGCACAGGTGTATTTTGTCGCCAGACTTCCTCATTCCACACTTGTGGGATAGATGGATAATTTTGCCTCTAGCTACCTCGCTGCCTTAGTCATCTGGTAGAGGGAAGAGTTGTATGTGCACTTTGCCTTTGAAGATGTTCACTTTTAAGGACTCTATGTGCTTTGAGTATGCAATGTTGCAACTCTGGCTGACAGTGCGTCTGCTGTGAACCTACCCTCTCAAAAATAAGTTGATTTGCTGTAATGTTTGCTTCTTAACTTGTAATGTGTTTTACATAAACTAAGCCGTGAAGTTAATCAATTCTTAATGAGCAATTGATTATTAAACTACTGTCATTAATATGATATATATAATTTAAGTCAGAGCAGGGACCTTGTTGGTAGCACTTTTGCCTTACATTCTGAATTTTGTGTTCAAGCTCAAGTCCAAGACTTGAACACAAAAATCTGAACTGACAGACTTCCTCCATACTACACTATCAAAAGCAGTGCCCCTTGCATAAGACTTTAACCTGAAGTTCCATCTGCCAACTCAGTTGAGTATAATACATCCTGTGATATCATTATGAAGAAGAAGGAAGTTAACTTTCGTGTCCTGACCAACATTTTTCACAATTAATATCCCAATATCAGATGATCTGGTCATTATTGCGTATTAGTTTGAGAGAGTTTGCATTATGCAGTCAGCTGCTGCATTTCCTACATTACAACATTAACTTCAATTCAAAAAATACTTCTTGGCTATAAACATTTACAGAATATCCTGAGGTCAGGAAAGTTGCTATACTCATGCAAGTCTTCCTTCGTTCCATGACAATCCTTAAAGTCAGTGTGCAGTGTGCATTGCTTGGAGTATTATTTTAAATTTATCTTCTTTATCAAATCTGATTTATTTATCATTTCACCTGTTATTAGACTATGGAAAGAGTCAATATTAAAGGTGCAAGAACAGTAGCTGACTCACTCTAAACTGTATCATACTCAATAAACAGCCAGTTGGAGACAGATGACAGCAGCCTTGAATGATTATTTGATATCTTGATAGATAATGCCACTGTGAGGCGCAGCTGCTTTTGTGTCCAAATTGTTTTTATTTTAATTTTACAACCGTTGTCCAAATTACATCAATAATATATTCAAAACATTGAAGACCTAAAATGATTGTGATATTTGATTAGATGACCCCCTTACGCCTTAAAAGTACTGGAATCCTACTTTGCTTGATATCTTTTGGCACATTTTCAAATCTAAATCCAGGATGAATGCAATAAGTAATTAGTGTACTGAATAGTTAGTGATAGAAACCAGACATCAAGCATTCAAACTTCATACAGCAGCCAATCAAAGATGCTTTTCACTTTATCTTTTGTTAAACTGTTGACCAGGGATACCATTATCTGCCCATTTCTATCACACATTTTCTCTGCTGTAGCTGTGAAATTGAATGAGTAACACTTTACCTCCCCTTCTGCTAAAGTTGGCTTGCTTCATCTGACACATACTGGGGAGTTTGCACTGGCATAGAACGATGGGATGTTTATATCATACAAAGACTCCAGCTGCATTTTTATAATGTTAAACAGAAAATCTGCAGCCCATTTTTATAAAAATGGAATTAAGAGGTACATTTCTTAACATTGTAGTCATAAAGATGAAAGATGGAAAAGTTACTTCTTTAAACCACCAAACTGACTTGGAACCTCTCTACCCCTCTCAAACACTCCAACCTCTCCCCCGCAGAACGTGCAGCCCTCCGCTCCCTCCGCTCCAATCCCAACCTCACCATAAAACCCGCGGACAAGGGAGGGGCAGTCGTAGTATGGCACACTGACCTCTACGTTGCTGAGGCCAGGCGCCAACTCTCTGACACCTCCTCCTACCACCCCCTAGATCAGGACCCCACCCCCGAGCACCAAACCATCATCTCCCAAACCATCCATAACCTCATCACCTCAGGTGACCTCCCACCCACCGCCTCCAACCTCATCGTTCCCCAACCCCGCACCGCCCGCTTCTATCTCCTCCCCAAAATCCACAAACCTGAATGCCCTGGTCGACCCATTGTCTCCGCCTGCTCCTGCCCCACCGAACTCATCTCCACCTACCGAGACTCCATTTTCACCCCCTTGGTCCAGGAACTCCCTTCCTACGTCCGTGACACCACCCACGCCCTCCACCTCCTCCAGAACTTCCAATTCCCCGGTCCCCAACACCTCATTTTTACTATGGACGCCCAGTCCCTATACACCTGTATTCCCCATGCTGATGGCCTAAAGGCCCTCCGCTTCTTCCTGTCCCACAGAACTGACCAATCCCCCTCCACCGACACCCTCATCTGCTTAGCCGAACTCGTCCTCACCCTCATCAACTTTTCTTTCAATTCCTCCCACTTCCTACAGACAAAGGGGGTGGCCATGGGTACCCACATGGGCCCAAGCTATGCCTGCCTTTTTGTAGGTTACGTGGAACAATCCCTCTTCCATACCTACACTGGCCCTAAACCCCACCTCTTCCTCCGTTACATTGATGACTGCATCGGCGCCGCCTCGTGCTCCCACAAGGAGCTCGAACAGTTCATCCACTTCACCAACACCTTTCACCCCAACCTGAAGTTCACCTGCACCATCTCCAACACTTCTCTCTCCTTCCTGGACCTCTCTGTCTCCATCTCGGGCAACCACCTAGAAACCGATGTCCATTTCAAGCCCACTGACTCCCACAGCTACCTGGAATACACCTCCTCCCACCCACCCTCCTGCAAAAATGCCATCCCCTATTCCCAATTCCTTCGCCTCCGCTGCATCTGCTCCCAGGATAAGACATTCCACTCCCGTACATCTCAAATGTCCTCATTCTTCAAGGACCGCAACTTCCCACCCACAGTGGTCGAGAACGCCCTCGACTGTGTCTCCTGCATTTCCCGGAACACATCCCTCACGCCCCGTCCCCGCAATAATAACCAAAAAAGAATCACCCTCGTCCTCACATACCACCCCACCAACCTCTGGATCCAACGCATCATCCTCCAACACTTCCGCCATCTGCAATCAGACCCCACCACCAAAGACATTTTTCCCTCCCCACCCTTATCTGCCTTCCGGAGGGACCACTCCCTCCGCGACTCCCTTGTCCGCTCCACACTCCCCTCCAGCCCCACCACACCCGACACTTTTCCCTGTAACCGCAGGAAGTGCTACACCTGCCCCCACACCTCCTCCCTCACCCCAATCCCAGGCCCCAAGAAGACTTTCCACATCAGGCAGATGTTCACCTGCACATCCGCCAATGTGGTATACTGCATCCGCTGTACCGGTTGTGGCTTCCTCTACATCGGGGAAACCAAGCGGAGGCTTGGGGACCGCTTTGCAGAACACCTGCGCTCAGTTCGCAACAAACAACTGCACCTCCCAGTCGCGAACCATTTCAACTCCCCCTCCCATACCTCAGATGACATGTCCATCCTGGGCCTCCTGCAATGCCACAGTGATGCTACCCGAAGGCTGCAGGAACAGCAAATCATATTCAGCCTGGGAACCCTGCAGCCCAATGGCATCAATGTGGATTTCACAAGCTTCAAAATCTCCCCTCCCGCAACCGCATCCCAAAACCAGCCCAGCTCATCTCCACCTCCCTAACCTGTTTTCCCTGTCACCTCAAGCCACACCCCCATCTCCTATCTACTAACATCATCCCGCCCCCTTGACCTGTCCGTCCTCCCTGGACTGACCTATCCCCTCCCTACCCCCCTACCTACACTCACCTTTACTGGCTCCATCCCCGCCTCTTCGACTTGTCTGCCTCCTCTCCACCTATCCTCTCCTCTATCCATCCTCTATCCGCCTCCCCCTCTCTCCCTATTTATTTCAGAACCCTCTTCCCCTCCCCCATTTCTGATGAAGGGTTTAGGCCCGAAACGTCAAGTTTTCCTGCTCCTATGATGCTGCTTGACCTGCTGTGTTCATCCAGCCCCATGCTTGTTATCTTGGGTCATTGTGAGCTTGGCTAACGTCACACTGAGCAATCGTTAAGTTAAAGGTAATACATCTTGAAATAGAAGTGACTTATTTTTGTTGCGGCCAATAGATGACATTAAAATCATTGTCACCCAAAACGATCATTGATATGGCAGCAGAATAGGTAGCCGTTTCAAATCATCCTAGCTGCAGTACTGCATTATTTCTTCAGGAGAGGCCATTTCAATTCAGAAGCTTATGCATTCGGGGTGAACGAATAGTTTCTTTAAACTGTGTTTCAAACAAACACATTTTATTGAGTCAACAAGCTAGCAAATATGACAGTTACCTTTAGCAATGCAATCATAAGCTAACAAATCAACTTAAGTGCTTCAATAACCTGAGGTATTTTCAGTGTTGTTTTAAATAAATAGAGAATGACCAACACAATGTAAACCTAACTGCGGAGGTATTAACCCAACCTACCTACAACTGCAGACATGTGGTACTCAGCCCTCAAGAAGAATGTAGCAGTAGGTGGCGGAACCACCTGGGCTGCCTAGAGTTAAGACGGCGTATCTTTTAAATGTCAGCTCTGATTGCTAAAAATCTCTGATAAATCATGACAGCTAAGATAAAGAAAGAAGCCTGTTAACTGAAATTGCCTTAAAACCACTGTGACCTAATTCTTCAGCAGGTTTGAATTCCAGTGTAACTCATGACCTATTGCCCCACTCACATGAATCATTCAAAAATCTGCTTTGGGTTGACTTCTGTTACTTTTAACTCTCAAGCTGAGTTTATGCTCAGAAAGCATTAGCCACAAAATGCACAATTTATTTTTAAAGGCTATAAATTATGGTCAGTAACCTATTTCTAGCCTAATATGGTATGATACATTATTTAAACTGTGAATGTGTCAAAACAGAGCCTTAGTGATTATACTTTGAGTAATTAATTGACTGTTTAGTGTTTTGGCATGCCCTAAGAATGTAAAAGGCATTGTATAGAATATGATCTGTTTTTTTTTAATCTGCTATTTCACCATATCTTTTGCCCCACTTCTGCCAGAAAAGAAGTGAGTGAACAAATGTTGAAACTGTCAAATTGCCTAACCTATCATGCATGCCAATTGCCTTAGACTGCAATGGTGAATGCTAAATAGGGCACAGCATGGAATATTCCCAAACTGATGCAAGCATCCTATGGGGTCACAACTACCATTATAAATGCTGTATAAAGCAGGGGAAAGAAATACAACTGTTGAGAAATTTGAAGAACGATGACTCATGATTATACATGAAGCAGACCTTCAAACTCCTCCTCTGGAAATGGATTGGGCAAGTCTTCACCGGAAATATCTTGACATGGATTTGCTGCGGTGGGCATCCACCTGCTGTTTAAACATTATTGTGCTTGGCCATGCTTAAGTTGTACCTCTGTGTGTGGGTGCACCTAACTCTGATCTTCCAGTCCATTAGAGGAAAGACAGGGCTAACATAGTCATACAGCACAGAAACAGATCCTTTGGTCCAATTCGTTCATGCCGACCAAGTTTCCCAAACTAAACTAGTCCCAATTGCCCTCATTTTCCCCATATCCCTCTAAACCTTTCCTATTTATGTACCTGTCCAAATGTCTTTTAAATGATGTAACTGTGCCTGCCTCTACCACTTCCTCTGACAATTCATTCCACATATGAACCGCACTCTGAGTGAAAAGGTTGCCCCTCACGTCCCTCTTCCCTCTCACCTTAAAAATTGTTTTGAACTGACCTACCCTAGGGAAAAGATCTTTGCTATTCACCTTTTCTGTGCCCCTTATGATTTTTTAAACCTCTAGAAGGTCACTCCTCAACCTCCTATGCTCCAGTGAAAACAGTCACAGCCTATCCAGCCTCTCCCTATAACTTAAACCCTCTGGTCCTGGCAACATCTTTGTAAATCTTTTCTGCATCCTCTCCAATGTAATAATATCCTTCCTATAGCATCCAGAATGCCATTCCTTCAGATGATGGTAGCACTAAAATGACTGATGAAATGGCGGATTGGTGGACCTACCTGCTTAGTTATCACTTCCTTGGATTTGGTTGGCAAAACAGGAAAGGTGTAAGTGGGGAATAAATCTATGCTTCAGTCTGGCAACCGAGTTCGCCCATATGCTCTTTTTAAACATTGTGAACTGTATTGTGGGTCCTGAATTCTTTAATAGAATTATCAATTGAGATGAAGAAAGGTTTTGAAAAGCTGTTAGAATGTCTCAGAATGCAGGACACTATTGAACCTTTAAAATCTTGATATCGCATTACAGCATGTATATCAAAAGCCATCACAAAGCCTCTGATATGTTTGTAAGATAAAGCAAGCTTCACAAAAGTATTTGTCCTCACGCAAACACTGTTTATAGAAAGAAATGTAATGGAAATATATTAAAAGGGCAGATTCGTAGCATGAGGCTAGGAGCCCAATACCTCGATACATTCGGGGCCTCAAAGCGTCACTCTCAGGATGCTTATTTTTAAAATTTCAATGGCCTAATTGACCAAGAGATGAGCCTTGCACTGCTTTAAAGGCATCAAGAGCTGAGAATAGGAGGTAAGTGCCTTCCTTGGCGCCAATGGTAAAGGCACTGTTTGCTAGTATCTTGCTGAAGAGAGCAGACAGCTCCTCAGAGGGCCAATAGTATCAGTGGATCCAGAAATTGTCATAGAGGAAGGTCCAGTGTTTGAACTGTTATAGGTAGGTCTTAGAGGAAACAAATAGAGAATAAACGTAGATCATCTTTAATTGACCCTGCAACAAAAGCAACAGCTAATGTGCAACATGTACCAGGCGTTCAGACTCACCAAAATGAAGTTTGACAATTGCAGTTTGTACTAAACGGACCCCTTAACAAGCTCCTTGAGGAGCTTAAGATACCCTCAATTGGTGTTGAGAAAGTCTGCAGTTCCTTCCCCATCAAACCACTACCCGCCCACCCAGCCATGGAAATTGCAAACCAACCCAGAGGCATTTGGGTCCTGGGGGCAATCTCAGGGATCATAATATTTAAATCCCAAATGCACCAGGTCCTGACCCCAAGCCCTTTAAAATTTAGTTCAATTTGTCTCACTTTTAACTTTTAATTGGTGCACTTGGAATTTTCCACTGGTTGTCAACAGCTACATCTCTTGAATTCTCACTCACTCACTGCAGAAGCTAACAGAAAGCTTAATTTGTACATCTGTTCTACTAATTTGATGAAATATGTAAAATATATTGCGGCCATCTTCCTATAGGCCTGTAAATAAGGAGATTCAAGTGGCTAAATCAGAGGAGAGATCTAACTTGCACAAAATGCATTAACTTGTACAGGTTTAACATTAAGCTGGTTAATGTGTGCAGTAATAGGAGACAGAATGTTATTTTGTTTTTGATCATTTACGTTATAACATTTGGAGCAATTAGGAAACTGTGTTTCACTTGTCAAGACTTCGGGTGAAATCTTGTTGAGGGGTCTGGAGCGTCATAAGCCAGCTGGAGAGCTAATGATCTGTGTTGCCACTTTCTGGGAAGGCTTGTCAAACCACATGCCAATGAGCCCATCAACAATTCTTCGTCTGCAATCAAGACTCTGGGGGCAGAGATCCCACCCCAGCAAGACCTGGCAGCCAATCAGAAGCTGGCAGCTGTCTTGTGTCAGTAGCACCATGGAGGAGACTGTGGCTATGGGTGGAGTAACACTCCCCACCCCCAAATTCCCTGGATCACAGAGGACCCAAGCCAAAAGTAAGCAATATGGTAGGGTGTGGTGTGTTCTCTATTTGAGGGTCATGGGAAGGGGCAGGTCAATAGCAAAGGCAGAGGGACAGCTCCCAGCTATTACTCCTTTGTCTGATGTCCAGTTCTTCCATCAAACTTTGATTGTTTTTGATCAAGGGGCCCTCAGCCCCTAAGCCGTCTTCAAGACATGGTGATGGGTCCTCTTGCATCTGGGGTAACACGAGCAGCAGGCTGAGGCCCTCAGGTGGTCCTTGATTGGCCATTATTGTCATTTTATCAGCACTGGAGTGGGTCAGTTCTGGGTCTTCCCACCCAGGACCTAATTCTGGCGAGGTGGGATTGCAGCTGTGTTTAGTTATGCCAACGTTTCACCTAACCTTCAAGCTGCCTCTCTCTGGGACAGAATATTTCACTTTTGATCTATTTGAACATAATTTGAGCAGATTGTTGGTATTGTTCTTGTTAAGATTCTGATGCAAGCTTTTTGTGGTTGATATATGCAAGCAGATCAGATGTTGTGTGAGGTACTATCCTAAACCCTTTGAAAGGATTTGCGTGTTTTGTTTTAAATTGGATTACCTTGAACACTGGATTGTGGAATCAATGGATCTTAAGGCATTCTGGAGTATAGCCTGGCCTCTGAAATGCATTGTCACCATGCCCCTAAATTTCAGCAGTATTACAGCACAGGCATCTCCATTTTAACACCAGCTAAGTACAAAGATACCTGTTGACAATCCTATTATTGTATTTAGCACTTTTATGTGATTTTAATTACTGATATACTCCAGAAATTTAGTATGGAGTTTAAAATCCTGCTAAATTAGTGGTAGGTTGAATGATAATAGTGTTAATGAGTTTATTTTTTTACTCACCTTTGTGATATTTGGTTTTCTTGCGTTTTCCCAGTTCCAAGAAAATTACTCTTAGAAGCAGTTTGAATACTTTCCGTGGGAGTGATGTTATTTATTGACACAGAAAATAGCCTCTGCTGATTGTTTGTGCTACTTATCTTCAGTTTGCTTTGGGCTGTGATCTAGTTGTGAGGTATGATAAAGCCGAGAGGCTGAGAGGAGGAGGATGAGGAGGACTGATCTTGTGGAGGTTGAAAGTTGTGTGGATGTGTTAAAAGCCACAGTAATAATTTTGCGGAAGTGTTTGCTGACTGGCAAAACCCAGATTATATTGATGACCACTTTTAACCAGGTTCCTTAAAAAGAATAAACTGAATGGTGCGGTGGATATATTGGGCATTTAAATTACCAACAAGAGAAATGAAAGTATTTTACCACTGAATTAATTAATTGATGTAAACTAGTTTTTTTACAGGACATCAGTAACGTTTGCTAGTGGACATTAAACTTAGAGCTAAGCAACCCCACAATAAGCAGATTGGATCAAATCCATTTATAAATGGTGTTGGAGAAAGAAGAATTAACTGGAGGACACAACTTTCTGAATGTTCCCCACCCCTCCCCCCTTCAGTGGTGGAAAAATCCAGCAAACAAGCACAAAGACAACACTAAAGTATTTACAAACATCTTTAGCCAGAAGTATTTAATTGAGTGTTTAATTGTATTAAGGTGAAGAAATTCACCCCTGCTGATATATATATTTGCAGATAGAGACAGTAGTTTAGGTATTTGTAAGTGTCAAATTATAACCTAAATCTCTGCAAAAGTATTGTCATATGACAACAATTTATATTGACATTGCACCTTTAGTATGATAAAATATTCTAAGCTGCTTCACAGGACTATTATAAAATGAGTAATGACACTGAGCCACATAAGAAAGTGTTAGGACAGATGGACTAGAGCTTGGTCAGAAAGTTAAATTTTAAGCATGCCTTAAAGGAGAAAAGTGAGGTAGAATGGGAGCTTGGGACTTTTTTACCTATAGCTAAGGTCAGTAAAAGCAGAACAATTAAAATAGAGTACAGCGTTAGAAGACCGTGCACATATTGGAGTGTTATGGGGATGGAGGGGATTACAGAGACATGAAGGAACAAGGGCAAGGATGGATTTGAAAATAAAGATGAAAATTTTAATAACAAGGCATTGTTTAAACTGAAAAGTAAACGTGTCAAGGTTATGTTCCAGTTCTTTTCTCCAAACGGTATTGAAGGCTGGGTCTTTAAATTTATCCAAGGCTGAGTTAGATAAACTTTTGAAAGAGAAGGGAATCAAGGGTTAAGGGTTCCATCAGAAAAGTGGAACTGAGAACACAACTAAAACAGCCGTGACACTATCAAATGGTGTAGTGGGCCCAAAGGGCCAAATGGCCTATTGCTGATCCCAAGTCCTATGTTCCTATATTCAATCCTTCACCAGCTGGATATCTAATTAGTAATAGATTATTTAATTTAGCTTCCTACTGAGGAACAATATCAAGAAATGGTTACTGTCAGTGTATACAACAAAGGGTGTGGGCCTGTTGTAATACTGGACCAGTCATGCATCTGACTAGGCTCTCGAATACATCAAGCCATTGTCATATTGAATGGCACAACAAGCTTGACAGCCTGAATGACCTACTCATTTTCCTATGTTCCAATCTACAGAATTGACATCTACCTGACAAAATGGAAATCTTTTCCAGTATACTGTCCACTAAAAAAAGGACAAATCCTATTTGGTCAATTTTAGACCCATCAGTAAATGATGGTAGTTGTGTTTGATGTTACTGTCAAGGGCCACTTAAACACCAGTACCAATGCCCAGTTGAGTTCTGCCAGGATCACTTAGCTTCATGGAGAAGAAACTGAACTTTAGTAGTGAAATGGGAACCACTGGCCTTGACCTCAAGCACCGTATAACCGACTGTGACATATAGAGAGAGTGTTTACTTTGTGGGGAAACAGTATGACTAGAGGCCATCAATTTAAAGTAGATACCAAGAAATTAAATAGGGAATACAGAAGGAGGTTCTTTACCCATAGAGTGGTGAGACAGGAGAACTTGCTACTAGATGGAATGGTTGAAGTGGGTAGAGTAGATGGATTTAAAGGACAGTCTATACAAATGAAGGGAGGAGAAGGAAATGGAGAATTGCAGTGACAGATCTAGATGAGGAAAGATGGGAGGAGAGCCAAGTGGATCATAAACACTGGTCTGGACTAAATGTGCTAAATAACCAGTTTCTATCCATATGTCCTGTGTTAGCAAGGAAACATGACCATCTGAAGTGCCCTTTCAAGCTACATGAGTCTCCTTTGAAAATGTAGCTCTTTACTTCTTATTTTCCGAGTCAGAATCCTGAAACTCCTCACTCCATCCCATGAAAGAATGAAAAAGGTGCCAAATTTTAATATCAAGTTCAATTTACTTCTATTTTTCAAGATTTTTGATTTTGTCCTTCCAAATTTGAGGTGTGTATTGAGAGATTGTTTTCTGAAAATAGTAATCAAAGAAGAAGTACTCATGGTCACTGGTATATCATAAATGGCATGGCTATAGAAACAATTTGAGGTTTTCAATTAAAGAATATCATACAAATACAAATTAATATAAAATTAAAATAGTTGGCTGGAATGTGATTTTTGTAATTTTTAACTGGATGTGTAACTTATAAATATGTTAAGAAATAATAATGCCAGCACTCCACGTGTTCATCTGTTGATTTTCTCCATCTCTGCATCCATTGTCTTATAACCTAACACTGGTATTCTTCACCTCATCCCTTCACCCCATCCCATCCCATCCCTTTACCGTTACCACCAGTTCATTCAATCAAAGCTTCTGTATCTTTGGAGTTATTTAACGGAATTTTGTCTACCTTTCCTTGTTTCAATAAACAGTTTTCTTCAACTGTATTTATAGTTGGCAATCCTAAACTTTCCATTCCATTCCAGTTTCCTCATGTTTGCGACCCACTATATCAATATCTCCCACATTTAAAAATGTTTTGAGGCGTTGCACAAGTTACTGGTGTGGTTTATCCTGGAAAATGCATTTTGTGTCATGGGATAATTAAGGAACATGCTTTTCATCCTTTAGTGGTGGAGCAGCTGATCCCAGAACTGAGTCTGCTACTGAAACTATTGGACCATGAGTACCTGAGTGCCACAACCCGAGAGAAGACTGTGACAGTAAGCAGCATGTTGCAGAGACTTCAACCACCATCTGGTCAGTGACATCAGCAAATTGCTTCACTCCCTACACTAAATCAGAGTTCTGGAGTTGAGATTATGCCATAGTTTATGAAGCATTAAACTTTGTTTGCAATTGTATTTTCCTTAACTTCGTTGCTCACTCACAATCTCGTTCCACCCTCAACTGGGAGGGATGCATGATGATCTAGATTTAGTCACCATTACCGTCGCTTTCAGTGTCTAGTGACCAACATGAGCTGTGTCTAAAAGGAGTTAGCTCCCAAAGTGAAAATCTCTGGATCCCAAAGGGCTTGATCTTACACCACAAACCTGTCCCTAAGTCCGAATTAGTCAACCTCTTTCATTTGTAAAATACAAAACAAATAACACACCTGACCATAAGGGTGCTCTTCTGGATATTTTTGATTTATTTTTAGATGTTATGTCTTCAAGATATGTTATGACACATCTCTGGAGCAGGTGGGACTTAAATCTGGCCCTCCTGACCCAGAGGTAGAGATACTATTACTGTGTCACAAGAGCACCAGGTTAGGACCGAAGCTATGGCCAGCACACTAGGGGATGTTCTGCAATTTAGTCTGCCACTGTTGTTGTGACATAATAGAGGCAGCGCTATTGTATATTTATATATATGCTTTATGCAACCTTAGATTGAAAACTTTTGACACAATGCTTGAAATAGAAAGTGTTCTGTTCTCTTCACTGGCATCCCACGCCAGTTAGCTGGGTTTCAGAGAATCATAAAAACAAAACCACAACCCAGAAAGAGGCCATTTGACCCAATGAACTCATGCTGTTAATGAAAAACTACCCAGTGTAATCTCACCCTTCACCACCTATCCCACTTTCAATTCTTAACCCTATAGATTGCAACTCTTCAGGCGGTTATTTCCCTTCTGAACATTTTCATACACATTCTCTTTAAAATGGTGTTATCTTCTGTAGTGAATGTAATTGAAATTTCACTTTGCCATTGGAGCAAGTGTCACATTGCTGTCTAATTTTTAAGCTTGGTTATAAATCAAGAATGTTTATAACCTGTAACATCTGGTGATAAGTTCATTCAACAGTTCTATTGTATGGGGCTTTGTGTGGATCCACATGATAAAACAGAATTATCAGCTTTTACCCTTTATCATGTAAAGATATGCAAAAAGAGCAAACATTTGCTTCAGTTCCTGGAAGAGATTAAAGCAGTTTTGTGCTCTCTAACAATTTCCAGATACAATGAGCCAAATGGTTTAACAGCTTTGAAGTTTTACAGTGATTTGACAATGTTATGCCTCTTCAGGACTATTATGAGTTTCAGCTAACTCTTAAAGTGAGGCTTACGTCAACCACATTTAATTGATGGCAGAAATATTTCAATGACTGCTTCATTTATAAAACTCTGATCTCTCAGAGTCATAGAGCTGTACAGCACGGAAATGGGTCCTTTGGTCCAACTTGTCCATACCGACCAGATATCCTTAATTAATATTATCCCATTTGCCAGCATTTGGCCCATATCCCTCTAAACACTTCCTATTCAAATACCTATTCAGGTGCCTTTTAAATGTTGTTATTGTACCAGCCTCCACCACTTTCTCTGGCAGCTCGTTCCAGTCACACACCACCCTCTGTGTAGAAACATTGTCCCTTAGGTCCCTGTTGAACCTTTCTCTTCTCACCTTAAACCAATGCTCTCTAGTTTTGGACTCCCCCACCCTGGGGAAAAGACCTTGGCTATTCACCCTATCCATGCCCCTCATGATTTTATAAACCTCTATAATATCAGCCCTCAGCTTCTAATGCTCCAGGGAAATTAGCCCCGGCCTATTCAGCCCCTCCCTGTAGCTCAAACCTTTCAACCCTGGCAACATCCTTGTAAATCGCTTCAGAACTGTTCCGAGTTTCGTAACATCCTTCCAATAGCACCACAACCACAATTGAACGCAGAATTCCAAAAGTGGCCTAACCAATGTCTTGTATAGCTGGAGCATGACCTCCCAACTGCTATACTCAATGCATTGACCAATAAAGGCAAGCGTACCAAACACCTTCATTATCCTATCTACCTGTGACTACACTTTCAAGGAACTATGAACTTACACTCCAAAGTCTTTTTATTCAGCAACACTCCTCAGGACCTTACCATTGAGTGTATAATTCCTGCCCTGATGAGCCTTTCCAAAATGCAGCACCTCACATTTATCTAAATTAAATTCCATCTGCCACTCCTCAGCCCATTGGCCCATCTGATTAAGATTGTGTTGTACGCTGATATTACCTCCTTCGCTGTCCACTACACCTCCGATTTTGGTGTCATATGCAAACTTACTAACAATATCTCCTTTGTTCACACCCAAATCATTTACAGCAATCTGTGTCAGCATGTGGAATTCATTAATACTTAATTGACAGCTCAATAATTTGTACAATATGTCTGCTTAACGTGTAATATTGCATTTCTTGGTTTGCCATTTATGTTTTCAACGAAAGTTGTATTTTCAAAGAATCTTTTGACCTGTCTAGTAATATTAGATAGCTGTGGGTGATTGCCTTGGCTGAGTATTACCTGGAAAGAATAAAGTCATTTAAAAAGAATAATTGAAATGTTTTACTTCAAAAATGTTATCTTAGACTTTTATGTTTTAAAGACACAAACTTTAATTACAGCTAACTTTGTGTTCTGCCGATACTACTCAGAAACCAGCACCTTTCTCTGAATCTAAACGTGCAGTCAAATGCTGAAAACTGGAAGTTGCTACCAGTGACACTATACTTCTCACAAGGATGTGCTTTTGAGATTCCCCTTCCTGAAGTCCCCACCACCTCTCTATTCTGCAATCAATTGGAAATCCATGACTGACAATATTCCTCATTTATGTTCTTAGTTTTGCTGTAAGAATCAATGAAAAGGTTGCATCTTATTTTTAATGACATGCGAAGTTTATAATTGCTATGAAACACCCTTTCTATTTCAGAAAATGTCATTTATAATTGATGAATATTAAATTATTTGACTTTGATAAGAAGTTCCAATAATTTTAAAAATATTACTTTTTTAAAACATGAATATTTTTTATCTTCTACTTTAATCCTACACATATGCCCCAAACATTTATTCTGTTATCTGCAAACCTTAAATTTTAAGTTAAAAGCTTTCAGTGTGTGTGTTTTTAAAGTTCTTTTAGCTGTTGAAATGCTTCACTGTGATTGGTTGCTTACTCTGCCCGGTTGCATCCACTTGATTTGACGCTAGAAATAAAATGCAGTATGGAAAATGGAAACCTGTGCCATAAAGATCTTTTTGGGCAGTTTTCTTCAAGGTTAATTGAAAATTGATTGAAAATTTAGCCCAATAGTTGAAGTATGATTATCCCATAGCACTTCTCAACCTCTTCCCTCACCCTTGGGTTAAACCACCACCAGTCATCTCTCCTGAATGAGAGAGCAATCCTATGGCCTGATAAGACAATGGCAACTTTACCTTTAGTTTTACTACTTATAACGCTAAATGCATCTGGCGAAGCAATGAGCATGAAATAATACAATTGTTGATTACCATATATAGTAAGATCACACCTAATGATCTTTTTCACACAAAGGAGCAACTTTTTCACGCAGAGGGTGGTGCAAGTATGGAATGACCTGCCAGAGAAAGTGGTGGAGGCTGGTACAATTACAACATTTAAAAGGCATCTGGATTGCTATATGGATAGGAAGGGTTTAGGGGGGGTATGGGCCAAATGCTGGCAAATGGGGCTAGATTAATTTAGGTATCTGTTCAAATGGACGAGTTGGACCAAAGGGCCTGTTTCAGTGCTGTAGAACCCTATGACTCTATAACCAGATGTTCACTGGAAGAGCATAAGAAACATATTTTCATTTTGAATAAGAATAAAACAACGATACCCGTTTCCATATTAGTAACTTAAAATTAAACTGAACCTGATGTCAAATGTCATTGTATTGGAGAGTGCTTCTTTTGGAATTCTGATGGGAAATTAGAAAAAACTACGTAATAATATTAAAGGGATGTCAGTTACTAGGAACAAAAACCCCCATGAACTGAGATTAGACAGGTACAAATTAAGAGAACCTGTGAATTCAGGTCAAAATTTACATCAAAGTTTCATTAACCTGAAGTGTTTTAACCCTTTCCCATTGAGCTGTTCCACCAGTTTTAATTATTTTCATCAGAAATTTGAGACTGATTTATATGTGTTATGATCCTAGGCCAGACTCTTACATTTCTTATAGTCTCATTAAGACTATCTTATTAACTAGCCTATTATAAAATAAGTCAGAATTCACATGACACTAGGTTATAGTCCAAAAGGCTTATTTGAAATCACAAGCTTTCGGAGCGTTGCTCCTTCGTCAGGTGATAACCAACTTCACCTGATGAAGGAGCAGTGCTTTGAAAGCTTGCGATTTCAAATAAACCCATTGGACTATAACCACTTCACGTGAACAAGGAATAGCGCTTTGAAAGCTAGTAATTTCAAGTAAACCTGTTAGACTATAACCTGGTGTCGTGTGATTTCTGAACTTGTCCACCCCAGTCCACCACCGGCACCCCCACATCATGGCTATTTAAAATAGATGAAGTTTGAAAATCCCAAATCCGTATTAATAGGATAAAGCCATAGTATCCATGGGCTTTGAACTACCAAAAATAATCACTACTGTACCAAGTCAAAAAGTAAAATACCTCTCAATATCTATATTACACTCCAATATTAGCATGGAGTCATTATTAATTTACAAGTGATGGTCAAAAAACTCAAAGAAGTCAACGTAAATTAAGCAGCAAACTGTGATGAAGTATAATATTCATAGATTTGTTAGCATCTTACCCAGAGTCAGTAATTACAGTGAGCCATGAAAGTCTTGTTAACATTCAGATCTTTCTTCAGAAGGATTTCACTCTCCACCTGAGATTTTGCTTCTTGATGTCACTTTGACTTAGAGAGCCTTCACACTTGCTTACCTCCTGGTAAGTTAATGTCATCATCTGGATGATTTTCTAACACCAGCTCCTTGGCTAACTTCCAGCTCCCCAGGCGCCCACACAGCCGTGTTTACAGGCACCAATTCACTGTCTGGAACCTCTTCCTTGGTTCCTAAGCCAGAGATCCAATGAGATCAGGAGATTTACTCCTGTCTCTGGTCACCTTTTGTGGTTTCTTTTGTTTCTTCTAGTTTTTGGTCACTTTTAGAACTTCGGGGTCCTTCTTATTACCTCCCTGCCTCGCTCCTGGGTACAATGTTCAGTGATTTATTTTCCTGCATACTGATTTCAAAACACCTGAATCCATCTTCAGCTCCCTCAAAACACCTTTGGAACCAATTTCTCACCAGCCTGAAACATTGGAACAACCTCCTTTGTCCTGTGGCCTCCTTTTTTATAGACCACACACTGGGTCCTGGGATTTTTGGTTTTACATGGCATATCAGTAGTATACTCCCATTACCTGGGTGGCCGCACCCTTTAAATATTTAAAAGAAATGCCGAGCCCAGTGTTTGTGGTCTGTCCCACCCTGTGACTGTGAGGGGAGCCCGAGGACATGCCAGGAACTGGAGTTCTCCACCTTTGCCTGAAGACCCTGATCGAGCCATAGTAGATAATTTTTATAACAAGCCTTAATATGAAATAACAGTCTCCCTAACTAGGCATAGCTAAGCAATGATTAGTAGTTGCTAGAAAATAAACATTGGAGGTGGCAGTGTTTTACATGGAATCGTTTAACGTGAGGTGCTACACAGCATGTTTAGTTAAGACTATTACTTGTATCAGTTTATCAACTAAAAGAAGTGTAGAAGTTGAAATTTCAGTGTCTGATCACTTGGTTTCTGCCTTTTTTTGTAATTAGATTTTACCGTGTCTCTTTCCGCAGTTTCTGAGACTAACTATATGTATATGAACACGTCAGATTGTCGGAACGGGACAAGCTTTGTAGAATCCTTATTCGAGGACTTTGGTATGTCAGTATTCTTTTTTCTAAAATAAAGGTTAACTACAAGACTAATTATAAATTACTACAGTTATAAAGTTCTATTTCCAAGCTTCTACTTGTGCAGTATCATTACCCTAGGAGGCTACAAGAATCTTATCAAGACAGTTCTCATTATATGGGAAATATAGACATGCCAGTAGAGAATATTACTTTAATAGGATGACTAAATTATTAAATTTTCCCACATTTGAATTGTGCTTAAGTCACTTAAGAACTACGTTGATTCTTGGACTCCTAATGGTTTAAAACCACAAAAGATTGACAAATACTTTATATGATACCTATATGAATAGCCTTATCACTAGTCCTGTCATCCACTGATAAGTTATGTCTTTCTATTGATTCACTTGTTACTGTTTTCTTGTGCAAGCAAAGCTAACTTTCTCTCAAGTAAGAACAATGCAGTGAATATCTATGCATTATTTTTGATATTGAGATAGGATACCAGGATTTGTTTGACAATTTTTGACCAACTCTTTCTTATTCTTGACTGACCAACTATCAACAAAATCTTATTTATAAGTCTGAAAATAAATTACAACTCATTCACTCTCGTGGATTCTGGTGTATTCAGCAACTATAGAAGTTTGGTTTTATTAGTAAATAGCATATGGATGTCTTCATACTGCAATTTTGATTTTCTGTGCAATTTTCAACCTGTTGTAACTAAAAAATAGGAAAGTCGGAATATGGCAATGAAGTAGAGGATCAGCTGTGATCATATTGAATGGCAGAGTTGGCTTGAGGAGCTGAATGGCCTCCTCTTGCTCCTATTTTTCATCTTTCTCTATATCTTAAATGCATCAGTAATGTCATCTGAAATAATGGCAAGTTTCTGAATCATCCTCAATGAGCAATGAGGTGGAACCAACCAGGGAAAGAAAGCAAAGAGAAAGCAAAAACAACAACCTCATTTAAATGGGAGGCTACTGGTCTTTATATGGTAGAGCTCAAACCTTGATGAACTAATTCTTGTTCTCAAATATTTTAATACTTAGCTATCTTCCATCCTTTTTCGCAATAATAGCCACAGTAATCTTCAGCCAACACAAAATTGGGTTGGATTTTACACCACAATCTTATTGGTTTATATTGGTTTTTCTAAACATCAATCATTATCCCTACGAAATCATTTCTAAAAAAAGCCATGCAGTCATATTTTGGATGTGGTTGGTCAAGTTTGATGTCAAACATCCTTAGCCTATCGATCAAAGGAAATGTCTATGATTAAAATCAAGATGCATGATAGAAAGACTGGAATGAATGTAGAGTCTTCCAGAATTTTAAGCCTAACTTCATTTGAACAAGACATTTACTACATCAAGGATCCTGAAGAAAACTGGAATCAATGGGAGCCAAGGCCCTATATGAATTCAGTATAACCTCACTGCACCTAAAGCCTTGGATACTGTATGCTTTCCTAACTGTATTCGCCATTTACCCTGTCTACTTAATGATTAATACACATTTACACCCAGGTCTTTCTGCTCCACAAACCATTTAGGGTCATACTTATAATTTTGTACTATCTCTCCATGTTCCCTGAATCAAAATATATCACCTCATACTTTCCACATTGAATGTCATCTGCCACTTATCGGCACACGCCAAACTTGTCAATGTCCTTTTGAAGTTCTACAATGTCTTCCTCACAGTTTACAGTTGTATCGTCTGCAAACTTGGATCTCAATATTGACCCCTTGGACACACCACTGCAAACCTTCCTCCAGTACAAAAAATATTCATTAACCATCACTCTCTGTTGCATATCCCTTAGCCAATTTTGTATCCATATTTCTACAGTCCAGTTATTCAATTAACCATAACTTAGCTCACAAGTCTATTATGTGGTACTTTATCAAACAAGTTTTGGAAATCCATGTATTCCAATATCAGCAACCTTGCCCTCATCAACCCTCTTGGATGTTATCTTTTGAAAAAAACACAGCAAATCAAGCACGATCTTCTCTTCACAAATCCAATATGGCTCTTCACATTAATTGTATTTTTTAAGTAACTATTAATCCTATTCAAAATAATTGTTTCTGGAAATTTTCCTGCTACTTGTGTTAAATTGACTGTGCTGTAATTGCTGTGCTTATCCCTATAAGCTTTCTTGGACAAGGACATAATGTTGGCAACTCACCAGTCTTCAGCACCTCTGTAGAGTTCAGTTTAAAAGATGATAATAAATGCCTCTGCAATTTTCACTCTCACTTCCTTAAATATTTTTAGATGCATCTCATCCGGACATGTTGCCTTATCAAATTTAAGAGCCAAAATCTTATTCTTATCCAATCTAAAATTGCTTGTTGCTCATTGTGCTCTACACTGTCAGTACCTCAGTCTATCGGGTAATTAAATTTCCCCATTACAACTACACAGTGATGTTTACACGTCTCTGTAATTTTCTTGTTATCGGGTCATTTATATATTGCATCAAACAATGTAGTTACACTCTTTTTCTTCCTTCGCTTTAGCCAAATTAATTCTGTGCTTGAAGCCTCTGAGCAATACTATATCCAATGCTCTCCAATGACTGAAGGTAGCACACCATTTTTTCCCCTTTCCAATCTTTCTGAACTCCTTATATTACTATATTACTCCCTGGTGTTCCTATCTAATATTGTCTCCAGGATCCGATATCTCTGCTGAGATCATTTATACTCTCCCCAACAGCACTGGGAAAATGCCTTGTAAGGAACTCAAAACCAGCTTTGTTTAGGTGCAACCCTCTGATACAGGTGCCACCTCACCTACAATCAGTTCTGGTGTCACAGAAACTAACGTCCCCCCTTCTCTCCTGTACTATCGTTCCAGTCTCACATCCATCTGTCTTATCTTCTATTTCTGTATTCTCTTGCAGGTGGCACTGGGGATAATTTGGATTTGACTTTATGATCTTGCTAATTTTCTGCTTATTTCCTGAATTCTGATTACATGACAATATCCATCCCCTTACCAATGTCATTTGATCTATTGTAGGCCACAATCTCTGGTTGTTCACTGCGCCCAGTAAGAATATCCTGCAGCTGTTCTGTGACATCCATGACCATAATACCAAGGAGTCACACTGATGGCCACAGAAGCATCTCCCTAACTAAAGAATCTCCTATCTACCACTTAAACATTCAATCCCTCTACCAACAATGCACAGTGCCAGCAGTATGCGCCATCAACAAGATACACAGCAGCAACTCCCCAAGACTCCTTCAACATCTTCCAACCCCCAACTTCTAACATCTCAAAGGACAGGCAGCAGATATATGGGAACACCAGCGCCTTCAAGTTCCCTCTAAGCCACACACAACCTTGACTTGGGATTATATTGCCACTTTTTCCTTCACTCTCTCGGGGTCAAGGTCCATGAAGATCTTTCCAGCAGAAATGTTGGGTGTATCTACCCATCCTGGACTGCAGTAATTCGAGAAGACAACTCACCACCACCTTTTCAAGGGCAGTTGTGGATGGGCAATAAACATTGGCCAGCAAAGCCCATGATAAGCTTCCTTTTGTAAAGAGAATGAGAAATAAAAACAAGTAGTTTTTTATGGTTGATCCAGATGACTTATTTGGAGATAACTATTCTCTAGATATCCTGCAGTCAGCTTGCGTTTCACTTGGTTTTAAACTACAATACACAGCCAATTAACCATGCATCATTTGCTTATTGATCAAATGTGCAGCATGAACTTTCAATTCCAGTAAATTGCAATTAATAAATATGTAAAATTGGAAATAATCCAACTGAAGCAAGTTTGGAAACTTAATAACTTGACACATGAAAAACAGTGTAAGAAAATCATTATTGTAGAGGCATCTGTCACTTGCAAAGAATTAATTTCTGCGATGTGAATGTAAGCCTTTTGAAATTGACTGCGACTCTTTAACTACACTCACAAACAAAAACAGAGCTTGCTGGAAAAGCCTAGCAGGCCTGGCAGCATCTGTGGCCAGAAATCAGAGTTAATGTTTCAAGTCCAGTGACCCTTCCCTAGAACAGTTTTTATTTCATCGATTACATTGTTTGATATCACTGCTTATTATGTCTTCTCCCATTTTTCCTCTGTAATTTGGGAGATATTATAATATATATGATTCTTAAGTGGCTGTTCCTTTATTCAATTTGAACCACAGACATATTTTTGATAATAGGTCATTTGAATAATTTTGATTTCAAGCGACTTGTATGTTAATTAATAACATTTTGGATGGCAATCCAACTGAAATTCATTTGGAAGTTTTAGCTTCCAATGAAACCGCCCAAAACAGGCAGAAATTTGAGATTAAGATTCTGGCTAATGCTACATAGTCAACAATAAGTCAAATCAACTCATCAATGAAGTCAGAGAAAATAATAGCAGCCCACCCTGCTGTAATCTTCATAAGTCATTTGGAAACTAACAAGCCTTTCCTGGGATTATCACTCAGATGACTCACAGTATGAAGTCAACATAAAAGTTAACTGATTGATTGTATAAACATGCAAATGAGAATTATTAAGATGTGAAAGGTCAGATATACAAAGGTTATCATCAGCCAACTTTCATTCCTAATACTGAACATCATACATACCATACAGCTGTCAGATAAATGAAGGAAAGAATTGGTCTATTTATTTATACAGTGTGTGACATTTGATGTACACTTTATCTGTAGATCCTTCGTGAGTGGTCTTTCCTCAAAGACCAGTACTAGCTACGTTATATGCAGAATAGAAAACTGAATACCAATGATTGCAGATTCTCATGCTTCATAAAAGTCCTGTGTTGTCAAGCTACAGAAGTAAAATATGGAGTTAAATATTTAACTCATGATGGCAGTAGGATCATTATGGCTGATGACATCAAAAAGTGACTGCTTAATGACGCTGACCAAAGTAGCAAGAAATAGCTTAAGTAAAGATTTTAAAAAAGCAGTTTCCTCTTCTCTTTCACCCGAAATACTTATCTTCCAACTTAAAACATCAGTCACCTAAGCTTTTAGTTTATCTTCAGTTTGCCCCTAAGTCCAGTGCTTCAGTCAGTCAGTTCCTGTGCTAGCATACAAGTAACCCACACTTCCGTTTGAGACACCTGAAGTCTTGTTAGTTTCCAAATGACTTGTGAAGATCACACCAAGGCAGGCTGTTGCTGTTTTCTGTAACTTCATTGATGAGTTGACGTGACTCGTTCTTGATTTTGTCGCATTAGCCACAATCTTAATCTCAAATTTCTGACTGTTTTGGGTAGTTTCATCTGAACTTTCTATCCTATTGTAAATTTGATAAGACAGTAACATAATTAATGATTCTTTTGTATTTGATTGATTAGGTTTTTGTTGTTGAATTTGAAAAATAGGATGGTATTATTGACATGTCCTGCCTGTGCTGTATCACATCAAGCATAAAATCCTGGAAACTATAGAGACCCCTGAGGATCACACAATGCATTACAAGTTTATTTGATATAGTGCTTACGTACTATCATTCCAACTGAATGTTTATATTTTCAAATTGTATCTCATTAAAAATTTTGGAACTACCCTGTAATGGACTGAAAGGAATGAGATATGATCAAATTGCATTCATTAACCTGAATGTCATGAAACAAATTCAATGTTGCCGGAGGCATTGATTGAAAGCTTAAGCTTTGGAAAAAGAATTTCAGCACAACTTTTGTTTTGAGATAAGAAATCAGCTGTTAACTGCAGACACCTGTTTAGAGGAGAGCCAAATAGTTTGAGAAACAAATTTGAATGGCTGCTGATTAATGAGAAAAGTAATTCCTGCATGACAATAATGTTTATTCAGGATTTATGCAAATGGATTTGGTTTAAATTTACACATTTATCAGAATGTTTTAAAATTATTCTAAACAGATTGGAATCTATAGGTTAAAATGTTAATACTGCCTGAGCTACAAAGTCTTTTGCTACCTGTCATTCATAAGCTGTTATAAACCTCCATATTATCTCTCTATACATGCTACCAGACCTGCTGAATTTCTTCAGCACTTTCTTTTTTCACTTCAGATCTCCAGCATCTGCAATATTTTACTTTTATTTGAGTTCCTAACATGGCTCTCCTATTTACAATTCTTGTATATCGTGCTTGACAGATTGAAGAATTGAGCTCTTGACTCATGCATTTCAGGAATGGGAATGCTGAGCAGTGGCTTTTACGGCAAGGAATGAGAGAAGTGTAGGTAATCCTGTTCTCCAAACAGGTCTACCCTTCATCATGAGAGAGAAGGCAAGAAAGGCTGACGGTAGAGATGGTCCAGATAAGTGAGATTATTTTTCAGTACATTTTCCTATGATGTGTGCTGAATAGTCTTGACCTTTGCCTGTTTACATCATTAGTTTCTCGGGAGTCCTGTGGCCGATGGCCACTCACCATCAACTTCTCACCGGTTACTGGGGATGGGCAATAAATGCAGGCCGAGCCAGCTGTGTCCACATCCCATACATGAATTTAAAAGATGTAATGTGCAATCTTTTGGTAAGATGGAGCTAGAAACAAATCACTTAACTCTTTTTGTTCTCATTGAGTGGACAATAGTGGCAAGTAAATTTTCTTAGCTGCATAGATGTGGCTTTGTGTTGTATAATAACATAAGCATGAGAACATACTGTTCTCACTCATGTCGGTGAGCTGCCTTGACTGAGTTATACAAGTAGTTCATTAACTACACACTGCATTTTCCTTTTCACCAAAGTTTCAAATCTTATTTTGGCTATTCGTAAGACTTGGCACCAAAGTTTTTAAAGGTTTTTAGGATGAAAAGAACTGGGTCAATCTAAAATACTTCACCATTACCACATGTCAACTATGACTCATTGTTGGTTGCATCCTTGCCTTTTAAGTTCAAGTTACGTCTCAGGGACACGAATATCAAGGCTGACAACACAATGTTTTCTTGAGGGTGTGTTGCGCTGTAGAATGTTCTTTTTTTCAGAGAGGTTAAACTGACGCTGAATCTTCCAGCTGTTGTTTTAAAAAAATCCCACGGCAGTCTTTCGAAAAAAAGCTGAAGAGTTATCTCTAGTCTCCTGACGAATATTTAGCCCTCAATCTACATCAAACAGATTATTTGGTTATTATTACATTTCTAGTGTATGGGAATTTGTGGGGGATATTGCCACTGTGTTTCCACATAATAGTGACGACACGTCAAGCAAATGTTTGTTTGTAAAGTAATTCTAGATGTCTGATGGTCATGAAAAGCACTCTATAAAACATCTCAGATCCCCTTTCCAGATTGATGCAACTTTATGTAAAGCACTCAGGTTGGCTTTCAGCCCTTGAAATGATTATGATGCTTCTACTGGTCTTGCTATTATCATCGTGTCATCAATGATAAGGACCTCTCTAACCACCTCTGTAATAGACTGTACAACTGCAACCTATTACTTCCTAAGTCAACTTCCTTCTTTGTCAGCCTTACACGTTCTAAATTCCAACCATCTAGCCTTTGCTTCTTTATTCACCATAATATTTCTTCAACTGTCAATCTTTCAAAAATACCGTCACTTTCACCCTTATCCCTGTGAAATCCATTACTTCCTCTCAACCTGTTCACTGCTTTTGTACAGCCCTCACTCTTGTTCCCATGGCTGGAAGTTGATTTCACCGTTCATTGTCAGGTCATATAGACAACAAAACCACTGTTGGGTCCTATTGTCTTCTGCCAAACTACTTGCTGAATGGCATCATTTTAGAAAGCAAAGGATACCTCCAACATCTTTACCCCATTGTAAATAGATTTAATATTTCCCTTCCACCACCCATCTGTCTCCTTCAATAATGAATAATGACCTCAAGGACCTTTATGTCACTAAGATTGATTCAGTTCACTCAGGATAACACCCCCTACCCCGACTCTAACTGTGACCTGTCTCCTATGTACTTTCATGCCCTCTCTAAGTTCATCCTGTCCATGATAACTATTTCCTCCTCCACAGAGTGCTGTTCTCTTCTTGTCCTCTGTTAGCTACATTGTTTAACTGAATTCTGAGAGAGGGTCACTCAATCAAAATGTTAACTCTAGTTTCTTTCTGCTGCCAGACCTGCTGAGCTTTTCCAGCAATTTCTGTTTATGTTTCTGATTTACAGCATCCGCAGTTTGTTCAACTTTTATTTGTTGTAATTCTGCTCAGGCGTTGTCTATCTCCCTTCAGATCGATCATCATCAATCTCCCAAAGGCAACAATTGAACATTCTGTCATTGCAACTGATCACCCTATTTTCAATCTTTCTCTCCCAAGTCCCTGTCACCTCTAAAATCCAAGCTGCTGTGACAGGTTACCATGGACACCATCTCCTTCAATCTCCTTGACTGGTCTGAAGTCTTTAACATGGTTGCTCACAAAACCCTGCCCCATTAGCCATTTGGGACAGCACTCATCAGATTCCATTCCTCACCATACAATCATGCCCAGAGAATCACCTGCTATGACATTTCTCCCACTCTCGCACCAGTCTTTTTGCACTCTGCTATCTCACAGGATCTATCAGTGACCTCTTGTTTCTCATATTTGTGGTGCTGGCAATGATACTAAAAATACGTCAGTGTCCACATATACATAAATGAAACCCAGCTTTACACACCAATGCCTTTCTTGGCCCCTCCATTGACTCTTAATTATTAGATTATTCATCTGTAATCTAGTAGTGGATGAGCAGAAACTTTACCAATAGTATTGGGAAGTCTAAAGCCTTTGGCCTCAGACACTAACTCTAGTCCTGAGCCACTAGCTCCAAGTTTTTTAATCTGGCAATAGTGTGAGACTGAATTGGATCTTTTGCTGTAACATCCCCTGACTCTGATTTGTGAAATGAAATTTTACACCAAATCAGATAGGATGTGCATGCAGACGTTACATGGAGAGTATGTTGGAAGGGCATGAATTGGCATGGCTTGACATGTTTGGAGCTGCTGGGGGAGCCCAGCATATCAGTACAAAAGATAAGACTGAAGACTATAATACTGAAGCCTTCGCAATAGCCTTCAGTTAGAAATGCTAAGTGGATGATCCATCTTAGCGTCCTCCAGAGATCCCCAGATCGTAGTTGCGTCTTCAGCTAAACTGATTTACTCCATGTGATATCAAAAACAGCTAGATGCGCTGGATATTGCAAAGGCTACAGGCATTGACAATATTTCAGCAATAGTACTGAAAACTAGTGCTCCAGAATTGCCACATACCTAGCCAAGCTCTTGCAGTACATCTACAACACTGCTATCTATCTTACAACATGGACAATTGTCTGGGTATGTCCTGTACAGAAAAAGCAGGATAAATCCAACCCGGCCAATTACCACCCCATCAAGGTACTCTCAGTCATCAGTAAAGTGAAGGAAGGTGGCATCAACAGTGCTATCAAGTAGCACTGTCAGCAATAACTTGCTCAGTGACGCCCAGCTTGGTTTCCATCAGGGTTACTCTAACCTGACCTCATTCCAGTTTTGGTTTAAGCATTGACAAAAATAGTTGAGTTGCAGAAGAGAAATGAGAGTGACTACCCTTGACATCAATGCTGCATTTGGCAGAGTGTGGCACCAAGGAGCCCTAGCAAAATTGAAGCGAGCAGGAAACATGGGGGAAACCATGCTAGCATACCTAGCACAAAGGAAGATGGTTGTGTTTTTTTGGAGGTTAGTCACCTGAACTGCAGGACATCTCTGCAGGAGTTCCACAGGGTATGGTCCTAGGCCCAGTCAGCTTCATTTATGAAGTTTGATCCACTGTAAGGTCAGAGGTGGGGATGTTCACTGATGATTGCACAATGTTCAGCACCATTCATAGCTCCCCAAACAGTGAGGCAATCCATATTCAAATGCACCAAGACCTGGACACTTTCCAGGTTTGGGCTGACAAGTGGCAAGTAATATTCACGCTGCACAAATGCCAGCCAATTAACATCTCCAACAAGAGAGAATCTAACCATTGCTCTTTGGTATTCAATGCATCACCAACATTGAATCCATCACTATCAACATCCTGGGGATTAGCATTGATCAGAAACTGAACTGGACTAGTCATATACATACAGTGACTAGAAGGTCAGAGTCTAAGAAACCTGCAGCAAATAACCCACCTACCTTTTCACAAAAGCCTGTCTACATGGCACAAGTCAGGAGTGTGATGGAATACACCCCACTTTCCTGGATGAATGCAAACTGAAAAACACTCAAGAAGCTTAACGTCTTCCAGGACGAAGCAACCCATTTGATTGGCACTACATCCACAAAAATTTACTCCCTCTCCTACTGATGCTCAGTAATGGCAGTGTCTATCTTCTAAAGATTCACGGTTCATTCCCTTAGACAGCACCTTCCAAACTCATAACCATTACCATTTAGAAAAACAAGGACATCAGATATATGGGAACACCACCGCCTACAAATTCCCCACTAAGCCATTCACCATGCAGGTTGGAAATATTTTGCTGTTCCTTCAGTGTCACTGGCTCAAAATCCTGGAATTCCCTTCCTAAGGACACTGTGGATCAACCTACATCACATGGACTACAGTGGTTCAAGAAAGCAGCTCATCACCACCTTTTCAAGGGCAACTCAGGACAGGCAATAAATGCTGGCCAGCCAGTGACACCCATGTTCCATGAATGAATTGAATAAAAGGCATGAAAGTAGTGTACTGGTTGGTGATGGATTGTAAGAGCTGCAGGTTTCACTATTTCTTTCTTAAAGGAAGTGCCAGTACATTGAGGCAGGCCATGCAACCACATTGACCTACCGCCTCTTGGCTAATTCAAAAATTACCTCCCACAACTCCTATAAAATTCAGCCTCCCAAAATGAAAATCCAGAGTCCTAGGATATTTGTTTCTGGGTAGGGTTTGGAAAGTCCTAAGACTACACTCGGAACACCCATATAAACAAGTGCAGCTCTTTTCAGTTCTCAGATTGCGAGTGATATGAAAGATCATTTGGATTATCGATGCAGAAGTACATCGGGCTCCACATTACAATATCTCCTTACAACATTTCTTAAAGGATTCCAGGCATTTATCTATACTGCATCATCCAGAAGTCTAATCCATACATTGATTACTCTTTTTACAAAGAAGTTCCTGATATTGCTGCCAACATTGTTCTGAGTAATGGGATCATTAGTCTATTAAAAAAAATACTAATCAAATCAAATTCCCCTTTGGCTATCTGACTATTGACATGAATTGTCTGTGACTCTGAAGTAAATCTTATATATCTAGCACAGGAGACCTCACGCAAAGAAAGTATATATGGCAACCATAATAATAAAGTTCTACAGAAAGAAATGCTTGTTACCAACAATGAATTAACAATGAGTATTGTGAAGAAAACACGCTGTGTGAAATTTATTTCCTGTCTTGAGCACTGCCAGCACTTGGGAATCAGTCACCATCAGCAGCTTATTTATGGTAATAAACCTCTTACCATGCTGCCTCCTGTGACACATGCACTATAAAGAAAATGCAAATAACACTAATTACAAAGCAAAACTGCTTGTGAACAGTTATGTGCTATTTTTACAACAGTTACAATATGAGTCTTGATTGTGTAAATGCAGATTGTGAACTATGTGACCTTAAAGACATGCAGGAGGAGCGTAAGGATGGAAACCAGATTGGGATGCCTTCACAGGAAACTCCCCATTCCAAATCGGTGAGTTTAGAGCTCTGGGCCCTTCCTTAATGCTGCAGAAATAATCAGCGTAGGAAAGGGGCCATTATTTTATTTCTGACAAATCAAATCAATAAATAATTTTAACCTTTAATATGTTGACTGTAACAAATCTTGTTACTTTTTCAAATCATTCTTCTTCAGTTGCTAAATGTAGAGGTTACGTTTTTAATCATATTTTTGATTGAGGTTAATTTCTTTTGGGCAATGTAATTAATATAAAAAATTGAGTTATCATTAGATGGATATGGACTGAAGAATCAACAATGCAGTTGCCCTCCATAGTTAGGGAGTCCTGTCACAGTTGAGTTCTGCATAAATGTCATGTAGAAAATACAGCCCCCCAATAGCTGATAGTTCAGAAAACAATATTCTGTTTTTTTCTAAAATATAGCCTTGAATAAAGACCAAAAAAATACTGTTTTTTGTATTAGATTTTAGGATTTAAGTTGAGCTTTGGATTCAGTTCATCAATATGTCAACCACATGATTTAATAGGCAGTTAAGCTTGACAAGATTTAGCCAAAACTTGAAGGGCTTCTGAATGAAATGTTTATCTGGTGATGAGTGTGCCTTTTCACATTAAAAAAAACGTAATGGCAAGATTCAAGGAAGAGCAGGAGATTTCTCCCTGTCTTGGCCAGCATGTACGATGTTGCTCAGTCATTGGCACATTAGTCCCCGAATTGCAAGGTTCCAGGTTTGAGTCTGATTCTGGGACTTGAACATAAAAATCAAAGCTGTCGCTCCAGTGTAGTATCGAGGGACCATTGATCAGTAGGAAATGCTACCTTTTGGATGAAATGTAAAACAGAGGCCCATCTACCAGGTTGATGGATGGGAAAGATCTCATGGCACTGTTTTGAAGAAGAGCAGGAAGGTTATCCCCAATGAACTAGTCCATAGTTTTCCTTAATCACAAAAAAAGAGACAGATTATGTGGTCATTGTCCCAATTGCTGTTGGTGGGAGTTTGCTAAATGCAAATGAGATGCCATATGTCCTACATTATAACAGGGACCACACTTCAAAAAATACTTCATTGGCTGTAAAGTGAGGTCTGGTGGTGGTGATGTGTGATATAAGTGCAAGTCAATTTGCTTTTGACAAGCATTATTGAAACTGATCATCTGGTCGTTATTACTGTTGCCAGACTTTGCTAGATGTAAATAGTGGTACCAAAATTCTGATTTATGAAGTAAGTTTCTCTTATTCAGGGAATATCTGATACACCACCTCCTCTACCCACAACACCACCACCTGAAGATTATTATGAAGAAGCTGTACCGTTAAGCCCAGGAAAAGTTCCTGAGTACATTACCTCTCGCAGTAAGTATCTTGGTTACTTGAAGAGGAATCACCTGAATCTATCTTTTAGTGACAGAATCACCATTTGTTTTCTTACCAAATCGGTTAGTTGATGAGCAATCTGTGAAAACCTTGCACCAGGCATGCTGGTTTCAAATGAAATCATGAGTAAAGGATTGTTATGCTAATCCTAAAGTTTCCTTTCAGCTTTCAAGCCTCATTTGTACAAGGTAACCGTACATTACCTCTGGTTGCCAATGCAGTCAAAATGATGTGGGTACAGGTAACTTAATGATGATTTTGGTGGACTAGTAATACAGAAGTTTGGAATAATTTGCTAGGGACATGAGTTCAAATCCTCTTGTGGCAACTGAGGAATTTAAATTCAATTATTTAAATATTTAATCAGAATTAAAAAGTTGAATCAGTAATAGTGACCAGAAGACTACTGAATTGTTGTAAAAACCCATTTGGTTCACTATTGTCGTTGAGGAAAGGAAATCAGACAGTCTTCTCCAGTTTGGCATATGCGTGACTCATGGCAATATGATTGTCTCTTAACGTTCCTCCGAAACGGCTTAACAAGGTATTCAGTTGCTGATAAGAAAGTGGCTCACCAATACCTGCATAAGGGCAATTAGCAATCCACAATAAATGCTGCTTTTGCCAGTAATGTCCATATCTAAAAAATGAATAAGACAAAATAAAAGAGAAAATAACATTCCAAGCAACAGCATGTGTCTGTGAATTGTTACCTAACCCAGCAACGGTAGTTGTAATGTTCTCTGTGCAGTCTAAGAGCATGGTCCAAAGAAATAAATATGCTCTGAAGTCAGGAGGGGTGAATAGTTGTTTTATAATGGAAAATTTTCTTTATTTATGTTGAAATCTTTCATTCTAGTTTATGTACTTGACCACAAATGAAGGACAAGATTTTACTGACTCAGCAGCTGACACCATCTAGTTGTTCAGCCAGAACTGCCTGGTTGGAGTGGAGAGCAGACAGTCAGCAAAAAACCTCTAGTGGTTCCAGAAGGTTTGCAGAACAAGTCTCAAGTCAGCAAGGGTTAAATGCAGAAACAGCTAAGCTCATCTTCAGTCTAGAATTACATCATCATCATTAAATATTTATGCTGTTAATAAAATATTGTAATGTAAACAATGTACTAAATAAACCAGAGAATACTACTTTGTCAGAACCCCATTTTGCAGCCCCAATACCTTACAATTTGTGTTTGATTAGAACTCTTCTCTGAAAGATTTGCTTTCACATTGTGATGTCTCTGGTTGTCAGAATACTCTTGTGCTGAACAGATGGCCATTTTTGTAATTGCCACTATAATCCGGATTCCACGCAGTAAATTGAATTTTTGTCAATCAGGTTATGAGACTAAGCAATAAATTTAATGCCATCATATAAGATAATAAATTTAGTAAGACAACCTGAAATATCCACCGAAGCTCTGCTATTTCACCGCACAGCTAGTATAGGATCTGTCCATGAATGTCAATAAATCACAAATACAATTGCACTTTGTCTCTCCCAGGGATTGTCACAACTATATAGTAACACTTCCATTGATGTTTTTATCCACAGTATTTAAAAACAATTGTGTTTCATTACATAATACTGCTTGAAATACAATTTTGACTGAAACGTCTACATATGACAACATTTGAACATTTGCATCTGAAATAAAGCGATCACCCAGACTACCCGTGGGAACTCTTCCACAGGGGGTTGGCAGAACCCTATAGAAATTTAGGGTCAGTAAATTAATTGTTGATCAAATGCAGTTTAGAAAATTAATTCCCCATTGTAAGGAAATCAATTTTGTTTGCAAATCTGTTCTGAGAGAAGCCATGAGCACTTTTACAGTTCAAAATTGAAGTTCAGTACTCAATTAAATATGAGCTATTAATCAGTCACTTGGTGCAAAATAGGCTGTCACACTGCAGTTGCCTAATGCCTGGTTGAGCACATAGTAGGCATGTATAACCCCACAATGCAGTACATTGGAGGTCAAGCCAATTCATTCTTCATCTTTTAAGTTTGTCAGTCAAACTCATCAGTATTCATTGCAGGGCCCATATTTGCCTTTCTTGTGCTCTGTTTGCAGTCTCCCTCCTCTGTGCTGACCTTCCCAGCTATCACTTCCTTCTCTTCCTGTCTACTTGCAAACCCTCTCACTCCCTTCCTCAGACCATTCCATTTCCCAAGACCTCGGTGAGGGTTCAGGAGAGGGATAGTCAGCGAGGTTTACGTTTATGAACACGACAGTCAGGGAGTGCTCAGTAAGCAAGAGGATCGAAGGCTCAGAAAGATGCAAGATGGAGGGGAGGTCGGTGAATAGGAGTCTTGGGGAGGCAAGGAGGATAGCTGAGATTGGGAAAATAATAGAACATATTGGCTTCATTTTGTTTCCTTTCTATTGAAATCATTCCCTAATTTATTTAGGACTGATAGCTCTATGCAGTTTTATTAATATAACTGAGAGTATGATTTTATTCAGTAAAGATGAACAGTTTAATAAGTGTCAAGACTTTGAACCTGTGACTAACCTGATTTTATCATCACTGAAAATAGCTTCAAAAGCTGCACCAAACTATTTTATACTTTGATTTCTTTAGCTTCTCAATTTCTCACTTAGGAATTTTTATTTGACTAAACTCAAAAAGTGTGCCAACAAGTTCCTGCATGCCTCAGAAAATGAGCACAATTGGTAGAGCCTTCCCAAACCAGCACGTTACCAGAATCTCTCAATTTTTCCAGCAACTTGTATAAATATTTAAAGATTATCATTAATTGCTGAAAGTTTAAAAATAAATGAACTGTCACTACTAACATCAGTCAGAGGACTACGTTATAGTTAATAAGGAAAAGTAGAGAAACAATGCTCCATGTATATTGAACCCAGATTACAAAGAACTTCAGTTCCTAAAGTATTCATCTTTTCTAATCTTATTCATGTCTAATGTACCAAGACCTCATTTTAAAAATTCTACTTGCAATCCAGTTAAAATTTCCCAATATCCTTACAGTCCCCAGATTACTTGTTACTAAGGAATATCTCTAGTCTAACCAGAATTGATACTTCCCAAAGTCTTCTGAATTGGTTTCCAGGAGATCTATATTCAGTTCGGTTAGAAACCAAATGCAATAAAAAATGAAAACATTTGTTCTTGTTTTTAATTCAACAACCCTAGGTAAAGGGCCAAGGTAAATAGAATATGATATGGCCAATGTTGAAATGATAACAAAGCTGAAACGAATTACAAAGTGACAGTAGGTGAGGTTTTCAAAACTTATATGAATAAGTGAAGATCGAGAGATATAAGAAATGCTACAGTTTTGAGGTCTGAGAAAATAAGTAGGAAATTGCACAAACTTGATTTCAACTGAGTGAGCATCGTGGTCATATGGGACACCGTATTTAATGTTTAGAAGAAACACAATTCCAAAAAAAAATTGTAGTGTTTGTAAAATAGTGAGGATAATCATTGGGAGAAGGATGAGGAAAGCATTCGAGAACTTGTCTTTGTACAGAATCATTTTTTGATTTGATAACTTAGCAATATAACAAGTTAGTTTTAAGCTATGTCATTTCTGCCATTCTCTTTCTCATCAATCATTTTTCAAAATACAGCAAAAATATAACATACTATAATGTCAGCTTTAGCTCAGTGTTGGAAGTTTTGCCTCTGTGTCAAAAGGCTGGGGGAGACAGGAAGTTTGGTTTTAAATTTCACTTCAAAGGCATGTATTCTAAGCTGACGTTTAAATTCAGTGCTGAGGGAGTGTTGCGATGTTGGAAGTGTTATTTTAGATCTGAATTAAACAATACTAAGCATTTCCACCATCTCCCCGTGAGTTCTGTTCCATAGAGGTCTGTTTGGTCATTTCTACAGATTAGTTTTGAATTTACCGTCACTCAAGCTTGATGATCTCTTCTTCTGTCAAGGTGAAATAGCTTCTAATGGTGTACATCTAGGCACATGATGATTGGTACAGGTTTTCACCTGGAAGATTTAATTTGGGTGATACCCCAGACCCCATAGCTGTTTGAGTCCAAATCCTAACTGATCTTTCCATAACCCATTCATCATGAAAAGATGATAAAGTAAACTTACTCAAATTAAACTATTTCAGATAAATTGCAGTTTTTGAGGGAGTTGGCAATTATCTTAAAGTATGCACTACCACCAATGAAGAGATCTAGACTTAGAACAACAGTAGAAGGGAATTCAAAAATCTGTAGAATGTGGAATATTCTTCCCTAGCAGGTAATAGGGACTTTGTCTTTAAGATTGAGTTAAGTAGACTTTTGATAAACAAGTCCAGATATGAAAGTGAAGATGAAACTATAGCCTGATCCGGCATGATCAGTTTTGATAAAGGTCAGAGGACTAAATAGCTTGTTCCCACTCCTAAATCCTATGTTCCTATGTTAATGTGATGAATATGAATGTAAATGTTGCAAATTGTTAATAGGGGGAGGCCATATTCCAGCATTGTCTCACCATTTTCTCTTGTGTACATGAATACAACTGTGAAGAGTATATGCTTCAGGATGTTTACCAAGGGAAAATCTGCAATGTGATATTCTTGAAAATCTTGCAGTTATCCAATGATGTCTTTCCCAGTAATTTTGTAGGCTGCTGTATTATCCTTTCTGGACAATGATGGACAGAACTGTAAAATCAGCTAATTCAGGCTGGAACACAGAGACATTCACTGACTTCAGATGGTTCATATTTCCTTCATTTTAAATCCCAATTGCTAGTTTAACATCTAAGGAAATACCTGTATAAATTTTTATCAAGCAAGAATAAATGAGTGAGTCAGTTATGCTTTAATGTATTTCTTTTCTAATGACTGCTTTTAAAGTTTTTAGAACGCTACGCGCTATTTTGGAAGGGAATGGAATTGTTTAAAAATCACAAAGGAAGTGTAGTATTGTGGCGTTTGATGAATGGGCTAAAGTCAGAGAACAAAGCATGACATTTTTCATTTATATTGTTCTTGTGGAGTTGGGGGAAGGGAATGTATAAGAAGCAAAGCCTGAAATGTATTTTCATCTGAAAATGCCACAACTATCCTCAAGTGGTTTCTCTCAGTGTGTTGACTGTGAGTACTTCTCCCCAACTGCAAATTCTCCCATCCTTCTAATATTGTTCTAACCAGCCTTTAAAAAATTATACATGTTTTATATTTATTTTATCAATAACCAACACTCAAAATCTTTTAATTATTTTACAAGTAATATGATCATAACAAGCAGGCTTAAAAAAATACAACAATCATTTGATATAGAATTGAGGTGAGATTCTAAGAGCAGGTTACCATGACAACAATAGTATTGCTGTATTTAGCCTTTGCCTTGCATTGTGCATCCATTGGTATGATGTGCCAAGCTGGAAACGAGGACGTTAAACACTGTTCACTATAAGCTACATGAGCCTGAAGAAACCCCCTAAAGTCCTTTGGCAGAGAACACATTAGTTAGCCCCTTTACATTTCTCAGCAAAATAAATTAAAGGGGCAAAACACTTAAATAAGTAACATGTGCAGTCCACAAATGCAACAGAGGGAGTACACACACACAGACAGACACACACACAAACCACCATCCCCCGCATCTCCCCGACCCCTGGTGGGAAAGCCATGTTTGAGTCTGTCAACTTTACAAAGGCCAATATACCTTCAGTTGTGCCATGTGGCCTAAAAACACTTCTGAATCAAACATGTGATGATGCTGTGGCCTTAAGAGGTGTGTTTTGTCCTGGTTTCTTCTATAGAGAGATTGGGGAGCAGGTGCAGAGTGGTCAATGAGAAGATAAACAACTCATGAGCCTTGGGGCTTTTTTTAAAGTTGGAAAAATAGAAGCAGCCTGAGTGGGTGTGGTCAAGCTCTCACAGACCCAGGATTTTTAGTTAGCTTTCAGCAGTTGTTGATGGGGTTTCAGCAGGGTTGGAAAGCAGTGAATCTCTTATGGCTGCTACACTCTCTTTCTCAGTTCTCTCAGAACTGTCTTGTGATGTTCTTTCCTGGATTGAAGAACTGCATGTAAAACAAATCTGTTTTCTGAATTTGCCTTTTTGCCAAGGATATGTTTATGGGATGTTAATATATTGGAACAGTTAATTAGTAATAGTTATGTTATCTATTATTCTGTTAGGCTTTCCAGTAAGGTTAAGTTTCCAAGTTCTTTCTTTTGGTGTATTTTAACTATGGTGTTTGAATAAATTGTGCTTTCCTTCATGGTGAGTAGTTTGACCGATTGAATTATATCTGGAACACAGCACCTCACATTTATCTTTAAAATAAGAAAAGTCACGGTCTACACTACCTTCATAATATATCTTGAGTGGGTCTGCTCTAGTCCATAACAAATTCCACCCGCCACCTGCTTTAAAGACAGATGTCCTGCCCTGCCCTCAAAGTGTAGAACTGTGTGCATTACCAGCAGAAGATCCACAGATGCTGAACTGAAAGGTACTTCCAGGTGTGTTGACCAGGGAGAGATGGTGACCCTGAGGACTGGTGGGGGTAATTTGGAGTCTAGTGAGAGAGGTACAGTCTGAAGCAGGGGCAGGGGGGAAAATGTCCCTGACACCTCTCACCTTTTAGCCCCATATGCAAAAATAGTGGCTGGCCTCCTTCACTGCTTCTTCCCAGCTGCACATATTATTGTGCTGAGGCAGTTAAGGGCTCCAATGGACCCAAGGTTGGAGGGGTTGCCTGACATCTTAGTGTAATATACAGATAATTCAGGGTTAGGAGTTGCCAGAAAAGGTGCATACTCTCCAATCCCCACAGATATAGTGGCTTGTGGGGTTGTAAAATTCCTCTTACCTGCACCTGCACCTGCACCTGCACCCCCACCAATATTTTGAACTGTAACTTGGAAGATCCTTCGTTACCCTTGTTCTCACTCCCCTCCATTTAAGCTGGGAAACTGCATTTTGTTTCATTAATTGACAGCCAGGATTCTGCAGTATAATCAGGTGTGAACCTAATCCTGTATTCATTATTATTGATCTCATTTCATTAACTTAATACCTGGCATTTGTAATTGAGTGCATCTTATCTAATCAACCAACTATCACAGCCAAACCTAAATAGGTAATAAATGAAATAAGATTTTACAAATTAGAATTTTTAATAGCACCAAAAAAAACTACTTTAAAGCTATAAGACATAATCTGTTCTTTAAGGTGCAAATTGGGTACAAATGTTAGCAAGAGAGTGATGATCAAACATGATCAGCAGTAGATTTGATTGCTGGTCTGTTCTGGATTAGCTGTTCTCAACCAAACATGGGACAAGGTTTTCATCATTGCTACCCAATGATTCACTCATGGAAAATTGTCTGCATGTTGGTATTGGTTAAAGGAAGGAATGGGCTCACCATTGATTCCCTAATGTCAGAATAATTTACCAAGCTGAACTAACAAAAGCATCATCAATCTTTGGGCAAGGTACTGGAATGCCATTAGCTCTATTGGTAGTGTATTCCAGCAAGAATTCACCTCTATTAAGAGGAGGCACCTCCTTTGAAAAAAATTGAGGGCATCAGTAAAATAAAAAGTTTTTCAATGAATTCTCCACAACACTAAAGATGGTGTGATGAAATCCTTAGATTAACATTCATGGCACATGCAGTTTCAAAATTTGCTAGATAACAACGTCCAATTTTCTGCAGTGGGAGAGGTGCTTATTACAAGGTTCAATAGGATATTCAGGATTGTTTGGCAGCCACTGAAGTATAGTTCAAAGGATTACAGACTGTTCAAAAGGTTACATACAGCAGCATCTAAAAGCCAGTAAGCATGGGAAGAAGATGGAGAGTAGACTCTGTGTGCTGATTCTTCAACTGAACAATGCAGGTTCTGTGGAAGGGGCAGAGCTAAGTCCCAACGGTAGTTTGATAACTGTTCTGTTTGGACTCAGACCACATTCTTGGAGTTATTAGGTAGCTAGGTGTTCTAGTAAGGTTTTGGAAAGGGGTTGTGCTGGCTCACGAGAAGCTGCATACAACTAACAATCAACACAGCTGAGTATTGAAGTTGAAAAGCCACATGTAGTATTTAATACAATCAACTGAGCAAGATAGAGCTTGGGAAAACCTAGGGACAGATGTAGCCTGGTGAAGCTAGCTGTCAATGAAAAGCTGGAGTTGTTCCTATGAATAAGCCCTAGTGCAATTTTCAGAGTTGAAAGAAGTTTGGACCCAAGAAAAGAACCGGAACACAAACTGTCAGTGAGGTAGTCCATGACAGAATGGCTCTTGAGAGTGAGTTTCAAGGTCAAGTGAAGAATTATAATCCTTTGTGAAGTTTACCGAGATTTGATGACCCATCATGTGATTAAATTCTGGGAAAGTCACTGAGAAATCCATGGGATCTGTCTGATCATATCTGCTATTTGATGTGCACTGTTTTCTGTTCGATCACAACATTTTACCCACATCTACTACGTGTTAGTTTGGGTCATAGAGTCATAGAGGTATACAGCAATGAACCAGACCCTATGGTCCAACTTATTCATGCCGACCAGACATCCTTAATTAATATAATCCCATTTGGCCCATATCCATCCAAACCCTTCCTATTCATAAACCCACCTAGATGCCTTTTAAATGTTGTAATTGTACCAGCCTCTACCACTTCCTCTGGCAGCTCATTCTATACATGCACCACCCTCTGCATGAAAAATTTGCCTCTTAAATCCCTTTTAAATCCTGCCCCTCTCACCTTAAACTTGTGCCTTCTAGTTTTTGACTCCCCCACCCTGGGGAAAAGACCTTGTCTATTTACTCTATCCATACTTCTCATAATTTTATAAACATCTATAAGGTCACTCCTCACCCTCTTATGTTCCAGGGAAAACAGCCCCAGTCTGTTTAGCCACTCCCTGTAGCTCAAACCTTCCAACTCGGACAACATCCTTGTAAATCTTTTCTGAACTGTTTCAAGCTTCACAACACCCTTCCTATAGCATCGAGACCAAAATTGTACACATTAATCCATTTGTGGCCTAACTAATGTGCTGTAGCCCTGCAACATAACCTCCCAACTCCTATACATAATGCACTGACCTATAAAGGCAAGCCTATCAAACACTATCTTCACTATCCTGTCTACCTGCAACTCTACTTTCAAGGAACTATGAACCTGCTCTCCAAGGTCCCTTTGTTCAACAACACTCCCCAGGACCTTAGCATTAAGTGTATAAGCCCTGCCTGATGAGCCTTTCCAAAATGCAGCACCTCACATTTATCTAAATTAAACTCCATTTGCCACTCCTCAACTGATTGGCCCATCTGATCAAGATCCCGTTGTACTCTAAGCTAACCTTCTTCACTGTCCACTTGATATAATAAATTGTAAAAGCATCATAAATTGTATTAATGTTTTGACTTGTACTGTAAAGCATTATAGTTTGTTCAGCCTATGAAATCTAGTTGCTTTGTTCTCTTAGTAAATCGTCTGATAACAACGTTTGCCTAAATTAAAAACAAACAACTACTCATTCCTATCCAGATCGTAACATAGTTTGAGATAAAACGTTATGCAGCTGGATGAACACAGCAGGCCAAGCAGCATCAGAGGAGCAGGAAGGCTGACGTTTCGGGTCGAGACCCTTCTTCAGAAATGGGGGAGGGGAAGGGGGTTCTGAAATAAATAGGGAGAGAGGGGGAGGCGGATAGAACATGGATAAAGGAGAAGATAGGTTGAGAGGAGACAGACAGGTCAAAGAGGCGGGGATGGAGCCAGTGAAGGTGAATGTAGGTGGGGATTTAGG
>JAHRHZ010000289.1:2225539-2277255 GCA_024137785.1 Ginglymostoma cirratum | reverse complement strand
CCTAAATCCCCACCTACATTCACCTTCACTGGCTCCATCCCCGCCTCGTTGACCTGTCTGTCTCCTCTCAACCTATCTTCTCCTTTATCCATCTTCTGTCTGCCTCCCCGTGTCTCCCTGTTTATTTCAGAATCCCCTTCCCCTCCCCCATTTCTGAAGAAGGGTCTCGACCCGAAACGTCAACTTTGCTGCTCCTCTGATGCTGCTTGGCCTGCTGTGCTCATCCAGCTGCATAACGTTTTATCTCAGTTTCTCCAGCGTCGGCAGTTCCTACTATCTCTGTAATATAGTTTGGTGGTTTTGTATGGGATCATAGCATAAACTTGGCAGTCAGGTTTGGGATCAGACCAATAGCGGTCAAATTTCAAATCTGGTCAAACTGGTCCAAGACTATAAATCAATAAATAAGTACAGTAAGAAAAGCAAATATTGAAATATTAATAAGGCATTTAAGATAATATTCTTCAAGAAACAAGTCAGGAGTAATGTGGTTCTATTAATGTTTCAGGAAGTGCATAAGTAAAAGGATGTATTTGAAGACTGTAAGAGATAGAACCACATTAATCAAGAGAGTGTAAAACACTGCACCAGTTAAATATTATTGGAGAGCAAAATAGGCAAAAATATTTTACAATCAACTTACCTTTAAAGATTTTTTAATAAATAAAAGCAAATTTATAAAAAGATGGTAATGGTAATAGTAACAATTCAGTGGAATTGTTTGAAGGGGATATTTTAGATTTTCATCTTGCTGTTTGTGGGTCCTTGCTGTGTAGAATTTGGCTACTGTTTTCTATGTTGTAACAGTGTTTACACTTCAAAAATACTTCATTAGCTGTATAGTGCTTTGGGGTGTTCTGAGGCTGTAAATGCAAATGCAATTTTTGTTTTTCTAAACCTATTTCACTTTAGTCAAAATGACCAGCTCTGGTTCAAGATTTTTTTATGAAAGGTATTTTTATAATTCTATATACTCCCTTTCTTTCAGACAGTTCCAGTCCACCAAACTCTATTGAGGATGGCTACTATGAAGATGCTGACAATAATTACCCACTTACCAGGATAATTGGAGAACATAAGCATTCATGTAGTTACATAATATTTCCTCCTTTTATTGCTTACTTTGAAAGGTTTCAATATAAGTAATTGTGTATAAGGTATGGCATGGCATGTTGTAATTCATATTTTATGCTTTAGAAAGAACTCACAAATTAGGTTTTTGAAAATGGCAGATGGGAAAACATACCCTCATTGCTGACAGATCCAATTTCTTTGTAGATGGGATAGGGGACTGGAGAGATATGATTCACTCAAGAATGAAGAACAAAATCATCAGGATTGAATTAAGTCAATAATTCAAACAAACCCTATTTTGTCTGTTGCAATGACATTCGCCTGCACTGCAGGAGTCATAAATTGTTGGAGAAAATTAAATGGTCTTGAGGGGTGCATGAAATCTATAAAACTGTCATGATCTGAAGCTTTTTATATCCCCTGCTCTTTAAACTTGATACAAATGTAGATTGCAGTCATCAGTGACCATTTGAAATACACCTTTGCTGGACTGTTTTGATAATAGGCCATCTGCTTCAACTTGGAGAAAACTAATAGCATCTGGTCATAAAATTTCAAATAGATTTCTTTGTTGGTATCTCTCCAAAGGATATTATTTCATTGTGATTCTTCGGCTGAGTTTCAAAAGTTACAACTATGTCATCAGAGGTTATGAACATAAAGATTTATTGAGAATTTAAATACACATTAAAGGATCTTTGCTGTAGTGTCTGAACAGAAAAAGAATTTGCTTTAATAAGAAATTAACTATGAGAATTAAAAACTTTTAATGTTTTATTTTTATGAATGGGAACTTTTTTCACCATCAAGTGTTTTAGAGTGAGAGACCTTTTAGATTGTTTGAAGTATTTTTCGTCTCCATGTAGCTCCTGAGGTCTGTCCAAAGTAGATACTTGATGAGTGGCTATACAATTGGCAGTGAATGTATGAATGGCCATAGAAGATGGGTAGCAGCCCTGAAGTGACATTGTGTTGACGTGGACAGTAAGTGGTACTATGAGGGTTGGGTTGGGTTGGGGGTTGAAGGTGTGTGAGCATTGAGAGCTGGAAGGTCTTACACACTGTTAAACACATGTTGAGGCCAAAGGTAAAAGACCAAAAATGCTAACTCTGCAACTTCTGTTAACTCTGAATGGAATAGTGCAGGAAGCAAAATTAAAGAAAGAAATCCGAAGGGAGTAGTAAGTTAGATAATTGAAGTGAAAAGTACGCGGAGTTCAGGGTTGTAAACGGAATGGAAGTGTCTCACAAACCTCAAGCTATTTTTCTTTAAAAAAAACAGAAAATGTTAGAGAAACTTGGCATCTGTGGATAGAGAAACAGAGCTAACATTTTGAGTCCACTGGCTCTAGTTTGGAAATGTCAAATATTGTCTTTTTTTAACAAATTTTCTTGAACATCATTAATTTCGTGAGTTATTTTACTGAAGGTTAAAGATCTATAACACATCTGGTGGATCCTCATATCTTCAATTCATTGTTGTCTTTCAAATTTCTGAATACTTTTGATTATTTTAGAAAACCTTTTAAAGGAATGATCAGTGAAACCCATTTGTATTTGGATGAAGGTGATTTCTCATTCTGAATGTCATCTGTGGAGTTTATAAAGAGTTTTCCTAGTTTTAAAATTCTTTAAGTAGGAAGCTCATGACTCACCACAGGCATAACTGTACCCTACCGTGCAAAACCCCTCGATTCAATCCTAGATTTGAATGTCATTCAAACTTGAGAGCATTCAGTAATGTTGCCAGTTCTCAGCTGGATTATAAAGCATAACACTTGAAGATAATATGTTGTTCCGCCTATGGAACGTTCTACTATGAGAAGGCAGCTCTGGCTGCACGATTACTGCGTAGTATTGATGATGGCAATGGAGAAACCAGCAGCAGAGGCTTTCATGCACACAATATGACATTTGGAAGGATGAGTAATTTCAATCTAAACTCATATCATGTTCGCTGACTGTTTTCTACAAGGTTTTCACAATATTATGAGATCTATTGCCTGGTGAGCGTTACAAAATACACAGGATATGCCCCTCAGCTAATATTCAATTCAGCAAAATGAAGATTTTAAAACAACTGCAAATTACAAAAGATCTGAAATGAAAACAGGAAATGCTGGAAATACACAGCAGGATCATCATCATCCAATTACTGGAAAAGATGAATTAGCACTGTAGGTGTGGACACTGTGACCTTGAAGCATTTCCTTCTTGCAGCTATAGTCAAATACTGTCACACAGCTCTGCTGGACCTTACCCCACTCAGTGTAAGAAGGCTGCTTTATACAGTCAATGAAGCAAGCACATAAACCCGGGATATTTTTCAGATAACAATCTTTCTCATTCTGGCACATTTTCTCTCCTCCACATATTATTGTAGAAGCTCAGTCCTGGCATCAAGCTGTGTTGGTACTGCTCACAGATCAGTCAGCACCTTGACCAAGTGAATGAGTGAAAGTGGGTAGTATTTGTGTCCATTTTTGTCAGACACAATTTGATAATGAAAGATATTACAACCAGGCTTTGTGGTATTTTCAATTGATGTTCACAATTGCATATTTCCATGCGTCTGTTTTCTTAGCATCTTATATCAGCTTTTCTGACGAAGGCTTTTTAATCAATAGTTTCTCTTTCCTGACCTCAGTTACAAAATTGTTCCTTCAACTGAAAACAAGGAAGGAATTATGATTATAAAATAAGCCAATATAATTAGGATGAACATTTCTTTCACTTAAAGTTAAATATGAATTCTGTTCCCTTTGATTCAGCCCTATGTTAAATGAGCAAAGAAAGTAGAATGCTGATGCATTGTACAGAATTATCATATAAAGAGTTAGTTTGGCAGGGAGCTTAAATCTAGCAGAGAGAAAAAGAAGAATGAAAGACTAGATATACTGAGGTTGTTAAAAATGTAGAGTACTTAGAACAATGAAGTGACAAATATACTAGAACTGATTGTAGTGCTTTGTTGAAAATATATTAATTGCTTCACATAGACAATGACTCGGATGTAATGAGCAGCGCATATGAATCATATGACGAAGAGGAGGAAGATGGGAAAGGTCAACGGTTGACCCATCAGTGGCCATCAGAGGAAGCCTCCATGGACTTGGTGAAAGATTGCAAAATCTGCGCCTTTCTGCTGAAGAAGAAGCGCTTTGGGCAGTGGGCCAAGCAGCTCTGTGTCATTAAGGAAAACAGACTTCTGGTAAATTGATTGTTAAACTTTAAACTTGGAAGGGCTTACTTTTGAAGCACATCAGAATTTTAACCAATTAGCGGACACATCCCTGTGAAAAGGTTTTGGAATCATGTCAAAATAGCCCTGTGCTTTTTTTGATAAAATCTAAATGCAGCTTTAAGTGGAAGCTATACTTTTTAGGGAATATATGATTACCTTGAGGTGTGTCACTTCTTGTGAATGGATACTTTGCACAGTTAAACTTAAAGCCTAATATCCCTCATCTATTTAAAAACATCTATTTTCAAATTAAATCAATGCATGAACCATCAACTATCAAGAATTCATAGTTTTAAAACATGCATTTTCTGAACATATGAATTTGTTAGCATAAACTAGTAACCATTAATGATGAAACTATAATAACAGGCTGGAATTTTTTGGAGTCAGTGCGATTCTGTGGAAGTGTGAAAATGGCAGTCAGAATCTAATTCCAGGATCTCTAACCACATTCCTGTAAATTCTGATTTTTACTGTATCATTTAAGTATGTAGGCTGGTTCAGGTAGCATGTCTGCATTCCTGGTTCCCAACTGCACTAGCACCGTTGCAGAGATAGGCATTGTCTATTTGTCAGCAATGTTCACGGATTTGGACCAAACTTTTAAAGAACTTGAGGTTCACAGCACCTCAGAGGTGCCATGATCTGTATTCTGAAGTAATGGAAACTTCTGAAAGGTAAACTTAATATATCTTCCCCGTGCCTTTCTGTATAAAACTATGCCGAAGCATCCAGCAACCACGATCCTTCATACCCTGTATATCAAGCAATAGTCTAAAAATGCCTGTTCAGCAACTTTATATAACTAATGAACCCAATAGTGACAATAGGATTTATTCTAAAAGCTTTTAAACATGTCATTTATTCATAACCTTTCACTGCCTTAGGAAAAATCTTTTCATTACAAGGTAATAAACTTATCAATCATCCAAGCCCTTTAAACCACTAACAGCAGAAACTCTGTTAGGAGTACATTGAGGCTTGGCTAAGACTACGCATACACTAGACTATTGAAACAGCTCAGCCTAAGAGCAAACATTGCTTGATTGACAGCTCTCACTGTGATCTCTTCTATCAATTGCACAATGTTCACTTACCCAAGATAAATTAGGTGCAAGTGCTTGCAATTTCTGCAATTGATATTTGATATTTTAAAGAATGTGTCTGATTGACATCCTTAAAGCAGCTTTTTTAAGAAATTAGAAAAGTATAAACTATTTTGAAGAAAGCATTTTAAACATATCCTTTTGCCAATGTAGGAATCATTGGTACAATACAATGGGCATATCAACATGGAAGTGCATAGCTTGGCTTGGACAGTATGAGAGACCATGGCAGAGCATGGTTTGGTATGGATGGTGCACAGGATTGCTTGGGGTGTGAAGGGTGACGTCAGGTGGGCCTTACTGTTTTTATTATAACTCGGATGAAGTCCCACAGCACTGAAGTCAGGCTTTTAAACAGTCTGCCCTCTGTACCCAGCAGCCCTTGTGGCTACCTCTGAAATCCTTCTGGGGTCAACTGGCCTGATGGCAGCTTGCACATCTCAGGGATTTTCCCAAGTCCCACTACCTTCCTTGAAGATGAAAATCCAGCTCAATCAATCAGTTCACCATGTCTCAGTTGACATACCTACAGGGAAACACATGGTTATGCTGAAGAGGACATACTGATGAGGCATTCTGCACTGGGCAGTGTTTGAGGCTATCTGGCACAGGCTATAGCTCATTCAGTATGCTGATCGCCCCTTGAGCTATACATGGATGCAAGTCTTTTTCTAACAAGCCTTATTCTAACAATAGATATATACCTGTATAACATATAAAGTGTGGAGTAAAACTCTCTTGGATCTGTTGCAAAACATTTTCCTTAACCTGTTTCAGAGGTGTATGTATCCCTTACTACTCTTCATAGTGATTCTTCTGTTTCCTACATTATTCTGTGGCCTTTCTGTCTTAATTCTATTCTTTGCCAATTAAGGCAAAATTGTGTTAATTTTTGTGAAGAAGATATAAGTTCGCCAAAATTAAACTTTAATGTACCTAATTTTCTTTTGACGACAATTAAGAATATATTTTTCTAAATGCAATAAAAATCTCTGCTTTACTTATGTGCCCAAACACTTCTTCAATGAGCTTTCAATGCATATACCTGCATCACATAAAGTAAAATAAGAATGCAGGTGTGTTGGAATACAGAATGGACAAGAATCCTATGAATGTAGATGTATTTCCAACTTTGAGTAGTCCATTGTGCTCATCTTACTAAGGGACAAATTTGGAAGATCTGTTGTTAGTAAACCCTTAATGAACAAATTTCAACCACATATATCCACTTTAAAAAGACCCAGTAACCGCATGCCTATGGAACACATGCAGTGTTGACAAAGTATTCAAGCCCTTCATTTGTGACAGTTTAGCTAATATGGTGTAGTGCTCCAAGGGGAAAATGGAACAGAAAATGACCAAACATGTAAGCCAATCAAGTTTTCAGTCTAAACAATCTGAAGCAGTGCAAACTGTTAAAAAAATGAATTCATTTCATAATTTGACACTGATCAAAGCGTGCTTCTATAGGCAAATGATATTTTCCTTAACATTAGTTGATACAGCACAAAATAATGTTTAAATTCATTCGGTTTACAAACCTAAGACAGTTTTGAAATTTTAGTTTATAATTTTTCATTAGTTTATATTCCTTTCTGACACTATAGCATGATTTATGCACTTAGTGAACAATGCTGTGTTTAGTCTGTAGTCCTGGCTTCTGTTGAAACGACATGACACAATATGAGATATTTGTGCTGTTATACTCTTAATTACAGTCTTAACACAGCTCTTTATTTCAGCAGGTTGCTTTAATTACAATCGATAAAGCGATCAGTCAGAAAACATGCAGAAGCCTCAGTTGCCTTTTAGGAACATTTACAAAGTAATTATATACTTAGAAAAGTATGTATATTTGGTATCTCCAATGATGACAATCACGATGATTTCAGTTTTTGATCTAATGCTAAAAATTACATTTGTATCACATGGACGATTGACAATAAGTCAGCCAGTTTGAGATACAAATAGTTTGGCCACTGATTCAATCCAGAGCATATTAATGAGAGTCTGATGTTCATTGGGTGCTGAAAAATTGTTTCGATGAATGTCTGTTAGTTCAGCTTTATTTTCATAATTCCCGATTGACCCCAACAATGAGCTGCCAGAATGAGTTAGAAATGTTTAACAATTACAAGTGTGCTAGATAATCAACACAAACTGAATCGAGGCATATGGTTAGATTTTCATAGATTCAGCCTAACTCTGAAGGCCTTTAAAAATATTGGGCAGCACCTGGATGTGGAAGATCTGCCTCATTTCTAACAGATCCTATTTTTCCCAAAAAGGAATGGGGATGATAGTGAATCCCACAGGTGGGAATGAGAATTCCAGAAAGCTACTCGAAGTTAGTGCAGTGTTGATATGAACTACATTTCCCCTATCCTAAGGGCCTTAGCTTTCAGTATGGGTGTCATCAATTTGTGGTGGAGGTGTAAACACTTATGAAGAGCAGATGAAGTATGTTTTATTGTCATGATCTGAAGTGATCTTATTCCCCAGCACTTTAAAAATGGAAAACTAGACTGCAGTAAAAAGTAGACACTGGCTCCTGAAGCTATTGCTGTGTCTTCCAAAGGGCTGCTATTGCAGATGAGCCCATTCTGAATACTTGTCTGAGTTTTAAACCCACTTATCTGAGCTAGGCAGCTGGAGATGCATTTTGCTTGACTCTTTAAAAAAAACTATTGAAGAATTAGTTGTGTTTGAAATGGTTAACAAAGAAATTTGTTGTTTGCTTTTACAATAGATTGAACACTTGTTAGGATTTATGTTCTTTAAATTGGGCTCATGAATGTGTTCTTTTTCCTCCAAATCAAGTGTGCGTGATCATTCTCTTAGATTGTTAGGAATTTAATTGTTTTTTCATCTTCATATGGCTCTTGAAGCTTGCTCGTAGTTAATACAAAGCTATGGATGTGGCCTGAAAGGTTTGAGGGGGCATGATAGTGGCTTTGTGTTATGGGAGTGGGTGCATGTAAGTGATGGAAGGTGGGTAGACAGCCTATCAGCCTTTTAAACAAATTGGTGAAAGCATTAAAAGATTGAGACAAATCTTTAACCAAACCACGTTGCCAATCACCTACCTCCATGGATGTCATTAGACAGCTTCTGGAGGTAATGGGACCAAACTGGCTACGCTTCAATCCCTGGAGTCAAAAAGGAATGCAACAGGAGTTTGTTTCCATGGCGATGGGTCTGCCAAGTCAGGAGATTTCATGCCTCAAGCTTCCCATCTCACTGGTGAAAATCTACCTCATACTTTTCAATGAGTTTTAGCTTAAAGGAAGTGATTGAGAAAAACTAAACTAAGACAAAGAATTGCAGATGTTGGAGATCTGATAAAACAAAATTGGAAATTTCTGAGAAACCCAGCAGGCCTGGCAGCATCTGTGGAGAAAGAAAGAGAGTTAACATTTTGAATGCAGTGACCCTTCTTCAGAACTCAAGAAAGGGTCATTTACCTGAAGGGTCCAACCAGTCCATGCATGACCATAATCCCAAACTAAACTAGTCCTACCTGCCTGCGCTTGGCCCATATCCATCCGAACCTTTCTTATTCATGTACTTATCCAAATATCTTTTAAACATTGTAACTGTACCTGCATTCATCACATCCTCTGGAATCTCATTCCACACACGACCCACTCTCCATGTAAAAAAAGTTGCCCCTCATATTCTTTTTAAATCTTCTCTTCTCACCTTAAAAATATTCCCTCGTGTCTTGAAATCCCTCACCGTAGGGAAAAGATACCTGCCATTCACCTTATTTACACCCCTCATGATTTTAAAAACCTCCATAAGGTCACCCCCCAACCTCCTACACTCCAACGAAAAAAGCCCAAGTCTATCCAGCCTCTAGCTATAACTCAAACCTTTCATTCCTGGCAACATCCTGGTAAATTTTTTTTTGAACTATCTCCAACTTAATAAAATCCTTTCTAAAACAGGGCAACCAGAACTGTCTTTAATAAGGAATAAGCTGTGGCTTTGTATTAGACTTTTCTTGCAAATAAATGCAAAATGAATGTGTATTTCTCTTTTCTTAGTGTTACAAGAGCTCCAAAGACCATCAGCCTCACATGGAGCTACCACTCAATGTGTGCAATGTTATTTATGTGCCTAAAGACGGTCGGCGCAAAAAACATGAACTAAGGTTCTCCCAACCAGGAACAGAGGCACTCGTATTAGCTGTACAAAGCAAAGAGCAAGCAGAAGAATGGTTAAAGGTGCTGGTAATAATTTACAGTACATGCATTACAATCATAAATACCAAGATTTTAATCGTACACCGTTGTGCAAAATATTCCCGCATGTTTTGTAAATTTTGCATGTTGAAACAATATCTTTCTGGCTCAGAAGAGTATGTCTAAACTGCTGTTACATTTCTGGTTATGATAAGCTAGCAGAACGTCTGTAGGAGACTCGAATACAAGGTTGTATCCAGCTGCTTTGTTCAATGTTTAAGAGCCACAGATGTTTCATTTGAAAGTGAAGAACTAAAGCAATTTATTAGCCAAAGAAAAGAGATTGTAGCACTCATCCCATTAGCCCCATTGGTTCCCTCAACACTGCAGATCACTCCACTGGAATAAATCTCAATTGCTTACACTTTATAGTGCTGACGTTTCATCTAATTTCAAATGTTCAAAGTGTCAATTTGATCAGTCATAAAAAAAATGAAGGTATGTACAATGATGCACCGCTAGTGTCAGAAGGAAATTTACAAAATCCAAATCCCTCCAGAATTAGCCATGTCCCTAAGCTGACTTTACCAGTTCAGTTGTACCGCTTGCAATGTGAAAAATTGTCTGGCTATAGTTTGTTTACAAAAAGCAGAACAAATCTAACCCAACCACTTATCACCCGATCAGTCACTCTCCATGATCAGTAAAGTGAAGGAAGGAATCGTTGACAGTGCTATCAAGTGTCACTTCCTCAAGAATAACCTGCTCACTGATGCTCAGTTTGAGTTCTGCTGGGGTCACCTCATTTCTGACCACATTACAGCCTTGGTCCAAACATGGATTAAAAAGCTGAATTCCGGCGGTGAAGTGACAGTAACTGCCCTTGACGTCAAGGCTGCATTGACCTGATATAACGTCAATGAACTCTAACGAAACTAGAGGTGATGGGAATCAGATGGAAGGAATCTTTCCACTGGTTGGACCCATACCTGGCAAATGGGAAGATGGTTATTGCAAGTCAGTCACCTCAGCCCCAGGACATTATTAACAGGAATTCCTCAGGGGAGTGTGTTAGGCTTCACCATCTTATCTGTTTCATCAATGACCTTCTCTCCATCGTAAAATCAGAACTTCTTCTTTCATGATTGCACAATGTTAAGCATCATTCATGACCCCTTAGATACTGAAGCTGTTCAGGTCCAAAGGTAGCAAGGCTTGAACAATATCCAGGCTTGGGCTGACAAGTGGGAAGTATCAAGCAACTGCCTGGCAATTTCCATCTCAAATAAGAGAGAATCTAACCATTCCCTTTGACATTCAATGGCATTATCATTTTTGGAACCCACATGGTCAACATCCTGGTGGTCACCATTGATCAGAAATTGAACTGAACTGACCATATGAACACTGTGGTTACAAGGGCAGGCCAGAGGCCAGGAATTGTGTGGTGAGTAATTCACCTTCTGTCTCCCCAGGGCCTGTCCACCATGTACAAGGTGAAAGTCAGAAGTGCAATGGAATAATATCCCCTTGCCTAGATGACTGCAGTTCCAACAAAACACAAGATTCTTGACACTATCCAAGACTAAACAGCCTACCCACCACCTTCAACGTTCACCCCCTTCACCACTAACACATTCTGGTAACAGTGTGTATCATCTACAAGATGCTTTGTACCAACTCATCCTGACTTCCTTAATCTTACAAGACCTAGATACCTAGATTACAAGAGCAGCGATGCATAGGAACACTACAGTCTACAACTTTTCCTCCAAGTTTCACATCACTGTGAACTGGAACTTTTTCACCATTCCTTCTCTATCACTGGGTCAAAATCCTAGAACTCCTTTCCAAACAGCTCTGCGAGGGAAGCTACACAACAAATACTCTGGTGATTCAAGAAGATAGCTCACCAAACCCTTCTCCAGGCTGTGAGAGTCTGATCTAGTCAGCATCACTTACAGCCCACGAACAAACAAAGAGAAAATACTTTAAACAGGAGGTGGTGGAGTATTAAGGAAACAAGTTAACCATACGTCCACAAACATCGGACTTTCCATCTGTTGGAGTTTATTTAATATTGCCCATTCATCCTAACTGTACAACGTTATCAATCCTTACATAAAAGTTTAAGATAAAGAAAGAGGGTTAGAACAGAATGGGTAACAATAGTTAAATATATTTGAAAAATCAGGTTTTGAATGAGCTACCAATCACACATTCCCAACACCGAGACAACTTATTTGCACTACCGTAATGTCACCTGACTTTGCCACAGTCTCTGCCTCTTTGCCAACATTACTACTGCCTCCATCCTCAGTCATGACTTTATTAAATCTAGACCTAATTATTTCAGTGTATGCATGGCTGATGTCCCATGTTATATTGCATTTAATGTTATCCTAAAACTTTTCATCTATGTCTTGTCTTGCACCAAGTCCCATTCACCATCACCCCTCTGCTCTCTGACCTACATTGGCTTTATTGAGTAATAACGTCAACTTTAAACATCGCATCCTTGTTTTGAATCCCTTCCTCGGCTTCACTGCTGCTTATCTCATCCAGCTTCTCCAGCCCCACAATCGTCAGAAAATCTTGTATTCATCAAATTCTGATTCTTGTTTATCAGAATCTTAATTATTCCTTATTGGTGGCTGCACCTTCAGTTGCCCCAGAGTTGGGAATTCCCTCTTCACATCTCTCTGCTTGTCAGTTTCAAATTTCTTTCTTCAAGATGCTCCCTAAATCCTAGCTCTTTGATCAAGCTTCTTGGCATTTAACTTAATATTTCAAGTGGTTCGTTATCATTGTAGTTTAAAATGCTCCTGTGAATCATCATAGGATGTTTCATTGTATTAAAGCCCTCTAGACAAAATATAAGTTGTTAGAGACAAAGAACCTGCAGATGCTGGAACCCAAGGTAGACAGACAGGAGGCTGGAAGAACACAGCAGGCCAGGCAGCATCTGGAGGAAAGGAGCAGTCAATGTTTCGAGTAATACTAAGTTGTTATCCATTAGCATAGTGAAGGGTGTTAGAGATCACTCAGTGAGTCTATGCTGCTGTGGCAAAACATACTTCCACATGCCTGTTGTCGTCTGCAGTTATGGAAAGTGAGACTTCAACTTGCTGTTCATTGTAATGGCTGGCCAGGAATTTCTCCTACTCTTTTCACCTATCATTGGCATGCGTTAGAAGGATTTACAAGGTGATACTCAACTTAGTTTGCTGCACCATGGAATTAACCTTCCTTGGCCATCAGGCCTTAGGGTAGCACTTCTGGGTCAGAGACACCCATGGTGCTGTAAGACCTTTGTATTACAGTAATAATATACTCTTATTCAAACAGGTGTCAAGCACATCATCTGAAAAAAAATCTACTGTATATTGAAATTGCTCTCTAAGGACATATTCATTACTTAAGTAACAAGACTGGCTACTTGTTTAGAACATGAAGGAAGGGGTCTTTTCTAATAAAATAAATCATAGTATTGCGTAACAAGATATTATTTGTGACATCTTAATTCAAGGATTTCAAATTAAATTAAATCATCTTGTAAATATAAGTAGAAGATTGATTCTGTTACCCTGTAGCTGCAGTATTTTATGCCGTAACCTAAGGGAGTCTTTTGAAGAAATCATATTCCTTTAATTGAAACTATAGACAGCAAACTAATTCTAATTCAAATAAATTCTCCACACGACTCTTCTTTGATGACTAAGAATATAAGCACTGTCCAATGGTATTAGCAATTACAATAAAGGAAATAAAAGAAAAGGGTCAAAAGAATAACCATGTAACTTGCACGTGCATGTGCACTGCCACATTTGAACTAAATCTCTCAGAATTTCCATGGATCATCTTCAGAATGCTGAAGCAAATTAAAGGATTGTATGCATTAGATTTTGTTTACGTCAGTCTTGAATTATCGCTTAGGGAAGCTGAGAAAGAAAATAGGCACCCTTCTGGAGTGAATTTTGTTTTTATTGGTGCGGATCATAATCCTAACTACTTTTGTCTGATATCTGATCCTTCTGAATTTTCCATTCCGTTTTCCTGCTGATCGTTCTCAGTTTCTCAGAGGGAATCAGAGTATTGGATTATTTCAGTCATGAAAACATTATCTCCTCATCAAGATGGTTTGATCCCACACTAGGCTTGACTGTGAAATTGTACTGCAGTTTCCTTGCATTGTTTCACACATGGATTTCAGTGTTAAATCTTCTGAGAAATGCTTAAAGCGGAACGACAAGTCCAGACATAACCTCAGCTGATCTGACCATAGACACTCTATTGACCTGGGTCACCAAAAGAAAAGTGAATGAAAACGCCATCTTGACTGTTACATATATCCACAACTTGTGCAAAAACATATAGCTCTCTAAACTCTGTCGAATGCATAGTTGCATCGCCTCACCACCAAAATGCTAACTTCTTAATGGTATACTCACTAACTTCTCCCTAATCCAGAAGTTTGATACTTTGACCCCTTTTGCAGTTTATTTGCTCTTCCCTCTCTACGTTCTCATGTGTTCTGTTCTAAGCCTTACTTTGTACACCAAATTGGCCCTCACTACTTTCAGTTAATATACCGTCCTAATTTAAACGGCAAGAGAGATTGATTTTATGCTATATTTACTTCCAGCGAGTGCCTCAACTTCAGTGACAGTGCTTTGAGAGAGACTTTTGTTTGATTTCAGTGGAAGTTAAATGCGTGTGAGATGTAAAACGGACTGCTGATTTTCCATGTTTCATGTGTTTTGCTTTTATTTCTCTAGATAATTAGGGAAATATGCAGTCAGTGCAATGGACCCGAAGGATCAACATCACCACTTCTATCAAAATTAGAATTGGAAAAGGTAAATGCATGATAGATTTGAATTTAAATTAACTTTTTTATGCCTAATGATACACAATTAAAGTTCAGGTCTATTTCACTCTGAAAATATTAGTTAAAAGTAGCCTGGAATATGTTGATGATAGAAGTAGCAGAAGAAGCACATAACTTTGCTGCAAAGGTTGCTTACGTTGCTTCACGATTTGTAAAGCATTTCTTGGGCAGTTGCCTCAAACTCTGCTGCTTCGGGGATTCTTATTGCCATTGCCTGAAATGTAACTGCCGTCCAGAAATGCCTATCTGGTCATTGTCAGAAATCAGATGACACCAGGTTATAGTCCAACAGGTTTATTTAAAATAACAAGCTTTCAGGGTGCTGCTCCTTCGTCGGGTGAAGATCTCCACATCGCATCTGCCCATTGGAAGGTCTGGGCTAATAAAATGCCCAAATGAGTCTGTATGGATGCATCATGTGGTATAAAATATTCTGGGATATCCATCTTGCACTTGATGTACATTAAGATATGTTATTTCAGTCATGTTTGAGGGATAAAAAGGTCAACTATTATTATTGCTCTTGATTTGTTTTCCAAACACTCCTGTTGGAAAGTACATGTGTGAGGAATTAAGCTAAGGGTAGAGTCAGGCTTGTTTTTTTCTGTGCCACAGTGGTAGCATCACTGCCTCTGAGCTAGGGGATCTGGGTTCAAGTCTAACCTTCTCCAGCAGAGTGTAATGACAAATCTGAACAGTTTGATTAGAAAATATATGCAGCATTAACCACATATTCTGGTTAAAATACCAAGTCAGGGTTGCTTTTGTTTTTGAGGGGTCTTGTGGTACAGTGGTAATGTCCCTATCTCTGGGCCAGAAGGCCTGAGTTCAAGTCCCACCTGCTTGAAAGGTGGACAATAACATCTCTGAATGGGTTAATTTAGGAAAAAAAGACAGTCAGGCTTGGTTTTCCTGATCCAGCTCAATTTTTATTGAGCCCCTCCTTCCGTCTGTCCCTACCTTGCTTCACTTTTGGTGGTCTGTGTTCCCCTCTGCATATAATTTGATGAATTGGAAACACAGGTGATTTATTGGTGGTGGATAATAGGTGAAAAGTACCACAGGTGGTTTGGTGGTTGAAAGAAAGCTGTTCGGGTGTGTGTGATAACACTTCTGGACATAAGAAAAGAAGTCAGGCTTGGCTTTATGTTTGAATTGCTACTGGTACTGTTTTAGATGCAGATCGTATGTAGATAAGAGCCAAACGGACAAAATATTCGCGAGCTGCTGGTGGCAGTGAATCTGTTGCAACAGTGTAATTTGTCACCTTCATAGAACAAGGGAAGAATAAAGAGGATAGAAAACAAAAGCTCTTGGGTATATTCGTCTCATTCCATGTGTTGGCAGAAATCAGAGAATAGATCATTTTCTCAACTTCTTTAATTGGAAAACCACACCAGCCCGTATGGAACACGATGAGTGAAGATGGAATAAATACTTCATTTGTTTAGGGAAAATATATTGAACTAATAATGATGACCAAAGAAAACTAAAATAATTCGAACATCTGAAAATAGTCCAATATGTTGCTTTCTTATTCTTACTAATGAATAGAAAGAGCATCTATTCACAATTATCTGGTTTTGGTTAATTTTACTTTGACGATGGATTTACTGCATCAACAGTTACAATTCCTTGATATGTGTGTGCCTGTACAAAGACAAGATACAATGATTAACCTTTGCTTCAATGGAATTAGTCTTATGCACTATAGGAAAGTTTGAAGATTTGTTGGTATGATATAAGTAGAAGCAGATATTTCTTTCATCAAATCTGTTGTCACCTTTTTAATTTGTGGTCTTTTATACAGGTCTATTGGCTAAGTTGTAAATAAACCACACTATGTTACTGCATCTCAGTGAATGAGTTGGCAGTAGATTTTGGCTATGTAATGATTTCATGTAAATAGGGTCAATAAGGTTCTTAAACTTTCTTTTTAACATCGGCTTTGACCAGAACTTTCTCATTGCTGTCAGAATATCAATCAGTACACAGAAGATAAGACTTCAACAGCTGTTTCCATTAAATCTTAAATTACTAAATCATTACTCACAATGCTAACTATGAGGTAATGTTAGAAAATACTGCCAGCAAAAGTCATCTGCTGCATGTGTTGTTCCCCAGAAAGGTGAATATGAGTGATTACATCTACACATATTTGCATAGTGCTGAAACATATTTTGACCACAAATGGGCCATAACTTTACATAAGATAAAGAATTTGCTAAATGGAAATCTTCAGATGGTTTATGAACAGAATATAAAACTTTCGGATAGCATCTATAAGAAAGACCATCAAGAAGATTCCTTTCAAAGCATATTAAATATTGAAATCAAAATATTTAACCTCACTAATTTTAATGAAAAACTAAACAAACATAAAGAGTAATACCCCACTACATTTTTATCAAAGTTAGCAAACATGAGAATTTCAGCCTCATTGTGAGAATTGCTGTTCTTGCTGGTATCCCATTCACATTATGCACCTCGAGGCAAATGTCTGGGAAACAAGGGTAAGACTTCCTAGTATTGTAAAAACAAAAGATTAATCTTGGTTTCTGTGCCTTTCTACAGAGATTATCAAATGAAAAACAGGCCTCAGATGCTGAGAGTGTGGTGATAGGGGAGAATGGATCGCCACTTAATGGCAGAGAAAGTAGAGAACTTGGTAAGTCATTACATTGCAAAGTAAACAATTATTTTCAATGCCTTGTTTCCAGTTGTATCAGTCCTTTCTGAAGCAAACTCTGAAAGTAACTTTTCTATTGTGCCATCAATATGAATGAGGTGTTTCAAAATAAGAATTAAAATATTGCTTTGCAAGTTATAGGCAAATCGCTAAGGTTTTGTTTTTCTAATTTGACCAATTTGCCTCTCCCATGCTGCATGAGTAAGTAGGATAATACTTCGAGAAGTTAGACCATGTGACAGTCAACTGGTCTTTAACCATCCTTTCTCATGTATCTGTATGCTCATATACTTAAACCAAGAAGGCCCGCTTTCTATCAAAATAAAAACTGAAAGAACTGTGGATGTGTAAATTAGGAACAAAACGGAAGTTATTGGAAAAGCTCAGCAGGTCTGGCAGCATCTGTGAAGAAAACATCAGAGTTAACATTTCGGGTCCGGTGACACTTCCTCAGAACCCAATTCTGAGGAAGGGTCACCAGACCCGAAACGCTAACTCTGAATTTTTCTTCACGATGCTGCCAGACCTGCTGAGCTTTTCCAGCAACTTCTGTTTTTGTTCCACTTTCTATCAGTTTGAATGCAATAATGTTATTCAAATTAATAAATCTTTTGCTCCAATCTGATAGAATAAAACTTGCAGGGGAGAAATACTTTTAGGGTTTCAAAGAGATAGATGTTTATTTTGATTCTAAATAAATAAAGCAGTGAGATTAAAATATGACCATGACAATTTATTGTAAGTGAGCCTAAGTATTAGAAAGCAACTTGTATGCAGATTCTAACTGTTTACTTATTTTTTTTTTATAAATTGAATAGATTAAAATCAAATCATTGTTTACTATTATATACTAGAGGTACCATGGCAGATGGCGGAATTTGAATTCAATGATAATCTGGAATTAAGCATCTAAAGATGACCATGAAACCATTGCTGATTGTCAGGAAAAACCCAGCTGGTTCACTAATGTCCTTTAAAGGAATGAAATCTGCCATCCTTATCTGGTCTGGCTGATATGTGACTCCAGACCCACAGCAATGTGGTTGACTCTTAACTGCCCTTTGGGCAATTAGGGATGGGTAGTAAATGTTGGTCTAGCCAGTGACGCCCACATTCCATGAATGAATAATTAAAAAAATACAAATTACATTAAAAGTGTAATGAGCCTCAGGGTTTAGCTGTTATCTAAACTGAAAGGTGCATATCAACTTAACATGTGAATATTGAAGTGATAATGCTTATCATTGACAAAGAGCTGATATCAATAGGGCTGATCTGCAGACATTCAACATGTATGAGCCCTGCGCACAAAAAAATCAGTAATGTGATCACACTGGAGAGCTATTCTAAGCAAATTATATAAGACACAGGAAATTGGCAGCTTTCATATCAGGCTTTTGAAATGCAGCTCTGAGCACAGTTTGAACACAACATTGAGAAGGGTCTACGCCCGAAACGTCAGCCTTCCTGCTCCTCTGATGCTGCTTGGCCTGCTGTGTTCATCCAGCTCTACACCTTGCTATCTCAGATTTTCCAGCATCTGTTGTTCCTACTATCTCTGACTGAATTCTCTCCTCCTGAATTCCTATGTCAGCAGTAACAACAAGACAAATCTTCTGAAGATCTATCAGCATGCTGGAAACTATAAAATAGGAGGGGAACTTCTGAGTAACAAAAAGATGTTGGCATTCATATTGGACATGGGATAAGGCCGGTGGGTGGGAAGAGTTTTAAAATATCCCCGTCCCCGGCCTCATCCCATGTCCAGCCCTCCCTCTCATCTCTGCCTCCTTGACCTGACACAAACTGTCCATCTTCTCTCCTACCCATCCACTCTTCCCACCTCACTGACCAATCCCCAACGCTGCCTACCTGCACTCACCTAACACCATCCCACCTACCTTCCCCAGCCCCACCCCTCTTCTCTATTTATTCCTGAGTTTTCTTCCCCCTCCCTATTTCTGAAGAAGGGTCCCAACCAGAAACATCAGCTTTCCTGCTCCTCTGATGCTGCCTGGCCTGCTGTGTTCCTCCAGCTCCACACTGTGTTATCTCTGACTTCAGCATCTGCAATACTTGCTATCACCATAGGAGTGGGGTAGGTAGTTCAATGAGGCACATTGGACAAAATATGGCAAGAGAACTTGTCAGACCTTGCAGCAAGAAACCGTCCAACAAACCTGACAAAACTGACACTGAGCCAAGAAAAGAAAGATTCAGCCCTGCACTTAAAATATTCTAATGACACAGAAAGGAATGTTGCAAATCTTTCTGAAACTTGCTTTATTTCTGAAATGTTAATAACTTCAAAAAAGCCAGAAAAACAAGCTCAAGTCTGTGTATGACTACTGAAACCTTGAGCATGTAACTAACCTGAAGGAACAGGCATCTGAGGAGATTAGCTTTAATTAGGAGAGAGGCTGGTTTCACGAGGGAGGAGCTTGTGCTCAATTCTGGTTCTGAAAGCCTACTCATCAATGAAAGGACAGACCTAATTGCATTAAGTTAGATGCTAAAAAAATGCTTCTCCAAATCTCTCAGAAGCCAGTTACCATAATTTATCTCCTAAGGGAAATGGTTGAATTACTGATTGAGGATAGTTTTTTAAATGAGATGGATCAACGTTTACAGATTTTATTGTAGGAAACACGGCTGGAATTTTTTTATGCTACCAGTGACATTTTCTTCACTGCAGGGCAGCCAGACAAAGAACACACCAGATCAGTGTGTGTTTACGTTAAGCACTCTATAGTTGATAGCAAGATATTTCATTAGAATGAAATTCAAGATCCTGCAGCTAAATAATAGTATGCTTGGCCTGGATTTAACAGACTTCCTTGGGACACACTGGTACATGGTGGTGGCTGTAAGGTTTGTGCATGCTGTTGGCACATTTCTTAGCACCTACTACCAAACCCACCCACGGCCTTACTGGCATGAGGAGAGTTTTGGGAGGCCTACTCACAAGGTGCCTGTAAATGGCCAATTAAAGCCACATAAGAGTTTCATCCTGCAGCCACTGGCATTTAACCCTTAGCACAAGAGGCCACTCACAAAGTGTGCAACCTCACAGTCTTACTGTTCAGGCTGGTGACCAGATACAAAGGCGGGACACCTCCTTTAGGAGCAACCTTTACTCATGGCCTGTCCCCTGCCCTTTTCACCAACAGCCCTACCCACCCACCTCACATCCCTCACTGGTTACTGTCAACCTGGTCCCAGCAAAATTTGAGACCCCCCCAGCAATATTCCCTTCAATTTCGCAATACTTGCCTTCATATCCGACTCCCATCAGTCTGTTGTTGGGGACTGGATACACTCCCAGCAGAAACCCCACGCTTGGTGGCACTATTGGGCTAAGGGAGCTGCCGGCTTCAGACGAGGCACATGACATTCCTTGAGCCAACTAATGGCACAAGAGTGAGCGGTAACAATGCAGGGGCAAACACACCCCTGACCTTTACATTAGGGACATAGATGTTGCATTCTGCTTTCCATTCTGGAAAGTCTTTTTCTGTGAATGTCTATTTAATTTTGTATCAATTTACTTTTTGTCTAGTACTTTTTCATTCAGTTATATCCTCATATCATAAATCTATGGGAACTGGTAAAGGAGATCTTGGCTATGAAGGCTTTATTTCATTATTTGAAGGTTTGAGAGCTTCCTGTCTTTTTCTTTATGTTTGCTAGAATCAAGAAGGCCATTTAAGCTGGGACTTTCAAATCTGAGCTAGGAACCTGGCTGCCAATTCAGTTCTAGATCCCAACCCTGCGCAGTATGTTACAAACATGGCCATCTGGATTATTAAAGGGCTCGGGCCAATTGATGACAGCAAATGGATTCTCCGTCCATTTATGTATGATAGTAAGATCCTGAGGCCGGAGAGCTGATGGGAAGCACCAACCTACTTAGAGTCTCATTGGCCAAGGTGTGAGCTGTGAGATTGTGATGGAGAAGGAGAGGCCAACTCAATGTGGAGGCAGTCTCAGAAGAAGAGGCCCGTTTTTAAAAAGGCCACAGTTGGCTGGTCAGGATCATGCAAGGACAGTGCTGCTGTGGCCCATAAACAGACCCAATCATCCTCAATTGGCTACCCGCCTGGAAGCAGTAAACTGACCCCTAACCAGCCTCTCCAAAAATAGGTGAGGTCCCAATGATGGGATCAAGTGAACTGGCATGACAAACCTGACCACCATTTGCTTTTGAAATCTGACCATTACTGGCTAGAAATTGGTCAGTTCACTTGATAGTCTGACTAGTGGGTGAAGGAATTGGCCATTGAAAAGCTGAGTTGTACAGAAGAGAAAGTTTGCATTAAGGGGGCTGAGTTCTCGAGAAGACATCAGGTGTGCCATCAGCCTAAGCCATGAAATGGCTAGGGCTCTAATTCGGATAACTATTTGTACCCTTAAGGTAAATACATAAAAAATAGCTCAATGCCAAGAGCCATCAGAGAAAGAGTATGTTAAGAAAAATTAAAATGATATAAAATGAAAATAAATAGATGACTATTTATTGATAGTTTTGCTGTTGAGTTATTAGATCAGAATTATTACTTAGAACAGGATTTTCATCAGTTTCATATTGTGTATTGCACACAACGTACTTTATGGATGACAAAGTAAAAGACATTTTCAGCAAACAGATGCATTCAAGCTATCAGATGCGACTTCCAAATATAATAGAATTTTAAGGGTGTTATTTAATTGAAATGATGTGTCGGAGATACCAACTGGAGAGCTGGTGAGAGCCCTGGAGTGCTTCCTTTTGGAAGAGTATGCCAAAGTAAGCGGCAATCAGGTGATTTGCTGGATTACGGTGAACATTCCTGGAGATCAAAGACCCCAGAAGTGGACATCCAGCCAAGCAGAGACCAGTAACTCGTCATCGCCCGGCAATGCCAGCACGGAGTTGGTGCAGCTGCTGATACTACACCCAGCCAAGGCCTAGGATCACCATAGACCCGGGCACAGCTGAGTGATGTTAGTGAGGTGGTGTCCCAGGATTTCAAGGATGGATATCATCAACCAGAGAAAACGGGTGGCTCTCAACTTGCCCCTTACTGATGCCAAGTCCCTCAACTGGGTGCTGAGTGCCTTTAACCAAGGTCTGAACCACCCTGAACCCCTTGCCCTTACTTCACAGTTCCCAGCATCACAAGTCATGCAATTACTGCTAGTTGAAACAAAACCAGAAATTGCTGGAAAAGCTCAGTAGGTCTGGCAGCATCCGTGAAGAAAAATCAGAGTTAACATTTCAGGTCCAGTGACTCTTCCTCAGAACAGACCCAAAACATTAACTCTGATTTCTCTTCACAGACGCTGCCAGACCTGCTAAGCTTTTCAAGCAATTTCTGTTTTTGTTTCTGATTTACACTGCCCGCAGTTCTTTCGGTTTGTATACTGCTGGCTGAGTACTACTTAAGGGCCTCATTTGGTGGTAGCGCAGCCAGGTCATCCACTGGCAATCCTGCCACAAGCTTAATTGGCACATTAGCAAGAAAGAGATGGAATCCCCACCCATCACTCTGCTGTTTGATTAAAGGCCTCTCCACCGCAAAGCGCACAATCAGGGAGAACATTAAATTCCACTCTGTGTTTCTGTCAGGAATCTTGTAAACATTCTGTCCTCTTTGTTCATTTCAAATTAGACACCCCAAAATTCATTAATCTCCTTTAACATATTGTCACCTCCCTATTTGTATGCTTGATGTATTTTAAATACCATATTGAAATCTTCAAACTGTTCATTGTTTACATTAGCCAGATAAAATATACAAATTATTATTTCTCTTTAAAGTAGTAACATTTGCTTGACACAAGCCAGGCTTTGTTATAGACATAAAAGACATGAGCATGTTGCTTTCTTCTAAAAAATATATATATGTCATAGCCTGAAGAATGACATGATCTGTTGAATAACTATTCTCTATCTTGCAAAAGCCCTCCTTAGCATTCCACAAGCAAGATTGCAGCTTTCTTTTTATGTAAGACATATACATCAATGTGACTTAATTTTATTATTTATCATCATCTAGTGAAAGGGAAGAGAAGTGGCTTAGCTGAACTGAAAGGCACAGTTAGCAAGGCTGCAGGGAGGAAGATCACGCGCATCATAAGTTTGGCTAAGAAGAAGCAAGCTTCCGAAGAACAGACTTCTTCAACAGAAGAGGACATTCCATGCTGTGGTTAGTACTAGCCCTACCTTCCGTAACTTGGATCCAAAAATGTTTCCAGCATATTCTTTATTGTAACTGTTGTCACATGACCAAATATTAGCCATGCTTTTAATTCAGTTTTGTTTTAACTCCAACCCCAACATTACTTCCAAGATTTCAGATGACTGTGAATACACAGCCACCTGTGCAATCCAAACAAGACCCTTGCTACAAAAGGAAGAACTTGCTATATTAGGAATTCCCATGATCTCAGCCTCAAATAGATTTGATCTCTTCTTGAAACAGCATATGAACTGCCCCCATGACGAAGTTATCGCTCACCTAGGAAATTGCAGTCTTGACAACAAAATTTAAAAGGAGTTCTCCTATGCAACTAGCAATCTCCTTACAAAGCAGCCAGTAATTTGTCTCTTTAAGAGGGGATAAACTCTAATTATTTCAGGTGCGCTATTTGTCTTGACTAAAAGGTAGACAGGACCTTGAGAACCTCCTTCAGATCCTGAAATGTCTATTGGGATGAGCAGTGGAGCTTCCCAATGGGCATTTCCTATATTTTCATTTGGATGCAGCCGATGGAAATTTTCGATAACACTCTGCCTTTGTATGCGTCATTACCTTTATAATGTCATAACGCGTGATAATGCCTCAAGCCCTCCATAGTGCCCTCCTTTAGCACAGCCGTGATATCATCCCTGACCAGCAATGCAACTCCTCCCCCCCTTTTACTTCCCTCCCTGTCCTGTCTGAAGCATCAATATCCTGGGACATTTAGCTGCCAATCATCCCCTTCCTTCAACCAAGTCTCTGTGATCGCAATAACATCATACTCCCAGGCACTAATCCAAGACCTAAGTTCATCTGCCTTACCCACTATACTCCTTGCATTAAAGTATATGCACTTCAGACCACCAGTTCCTTTGCGTTCATCTGCTCTCTGCCTACTCTTCCCCTTGGTAATGCTAACTTCATGATCCTTACAGTCTCTAGTTTCCACCTCACTGTCTGCTAGTCTTCTCCTCTGGTTCCCAGCCCCCTGCCACATTAGTTTAAACCCTCCCCAACAGCCCTAGCAAAAACTCCCCCTAGGACACTAGTTCCAGTCTGGTTCAGGTGTAGACCATCCAATTTGTAATAGTCCCACCTTCCCCAGAACCGGTCCCAGTGTCCCACAAATCTGAACCCCTCCCTCCTACACCATCCCTCAAGCCACGTGTTCATCCTGCCTATTCTTTCATTTCTACCCTGGCTACCACGTGGCACTGGTGGCAACCCTGAGATCACTACCTTTGAGGTCCTCCTCTTTAACTTCTCTCCTAACTCCCTGAATTCTGCTTTCAGGACCTCATCTCGTTTTTTTACCTATATCATTGGTGCCTATATGCACCACAACAACTGGCTGTTCACCCTCCCTTTTCAGAATGCTCTGTAGCTGATCGGTGACATCCCTGACCCGAGCACCTGGGAGGCAACATACCATCCGGGAGTCCCGTTTTCGGCCACAGAACCGCCTATCTACTCCCCTTACAATAGAATCCCCTATGACTATGGCCCTATGAGTCTTTTTCCCGCCCTTCTGAACAGCAGTGCCCGCAATGGTGCCATGATCCGGGCAACTGCTGCCCTCCCCTGGTGAGCCATCTCCCCAAACAGTATCCAAAATGGTATACCTGTTTTGGAGGGAGATGACCGCAGGGGACACCTGCACTGCCTCCCTGCTCTTTCTCTGCCTTTTGGTCACCCATTCACTGTCTCCCTCAGCAATCCTAATCTGTGGTGTGACCAATTCACTAAACGTGCTATCCACGACCTCAGCATCGCGGATGCTCCACAGTGAGTCCAAAATGAAGACCGCTCGCCGCTCAAGGTAAGTTTTTAAACCGTCTTACCTTCCCGTCAGGCCTCTGGTGCTCGCTGCCGCTCTTCCCGCTTCGAACTGCCGCTGACACCAAAATGAAGCAACTGTCCCTGTAAGCCCACATTTACCTTGGCTAATCCTCCTGGACTGCACATCCCTAGACACTATGGACAATTTACCATGGTCAATCAACCTAACCCGCATATTGAATCCCTACAGTGCTGAAGCAGGCCATTCAGCCCATCGGGTCCACACTGCTCTTCCGAAAAGCATCTCACCCAGACTCACCCACTACCCTATCCCTGTAACACTGCACTTCTTATGGCTAATCCACTTAGCCTGCACATTTCTGGGCAATTTAGTATGGCCAATCCACATAACCGGCACATCATCGGACAGTGGGAAGAAACTGGAGCACCTGGTGGAAAGCCACACAGACATGGGGAGAATGAGGACAGTCTACCAAGGTTGGAATCGAACCTAGGTCCCTAGGTCTGTGAGGCAGCAGTGCTAACTACTGAGCCCATTTTCCATCAGAACTGGAAAAAGTTAGACATGTGCCAGGCTTTAAGCAAGTGCAGAGACACAGAAAGGGGAAAGAGGAAGAGCTACAGGGAAAAACTGAGAGTGGGTGACGGGACAGAATAAATGTCAAAAGATAGAATGGTGCAAAGCAAAAGGTCATGAGACAAGACGAGAAACAAAGAATGGATCTAGAGAAGCTGTAAATGGTGATAACAGAATCATTACCAACAGCTGCTTTCTGAAGACATAAGGATTTTTGTTATCATCTGAAATTATTAAATGCGGTGCTGAGTCCAAAGGGCTTTATGATGCCTAATCAAAGATGAGTTTCACTGGTACAATATAGGAGGTTAGGGACAAGGCAGTCAGCATGGAATTGGAACAAAGAATAAACCCAGCAGACAAACAATAGCTCAGAATGTGCTTGCTGACTAAATGGAGCTGTTCAATTAATCTGCATTTGATCTCCTATAAATAGAGGAAATCGTATCATTAGCAGCTAATTTGAAAGAAATGCATGTAAGTCATATTTTCACCTAGAAGGAATGTTGATGGCCCCGGGTGGTGAAAGGAAAGAGGTAAAAAGAGTATGTGTCATACCTCCTGCATTTGCTGAAGAGGAGCCCAACTGTCCTTCTGGGAGAGAAGGGAAGGGTTAATAGTAACAGTAAGGACAAAGGGGCAGGCCACAGTCAAGGGCCAGATCAACTACTGTAAGAGGAATCCTCAGTTGCAGGAGAAGGAAGAAAAATCAGAAAGTTAGGTCTGTAGAGGTTAGCATATGAGTTGATATTTGAAACCTCATAAAATCCCTCCAAACACAAGGGTTTACACACCAAGTATAAAAGTGAGCTGCCACTGTTCTGGACCTAGTGGAAGGTAAAGGAAAAAAGAAAACTTTGAGGGCACATTGGAGACAAGAATGAAATTTAATTGTAAATAGATTATCACTTGTGTAAATATATGTTCACTTTGCATCACCTGCATGGACGAGAATGAAAGTAGAGAGGGTAGCATTGCATGATACTACAATCCGATTTTAAAGTTAGCTATTCTATTCTTTTCATAGTGCCTATACTGGCATAAAATTCCATTATTATTGAATGAGGGAGCATCAGATGTTGCAAACGCCTCCATCAGTTTGTAATGCTCCCTTTTATAAACCAATCATAAAGTAAAGAAGGAACAAACTGGTAATACATTATCCAAGAAAGGCAGCAATGTGTACAAGATGATGGTGTGCACTTTTTTAGTTTCAAGTATGAGGGAAGCAGCTTCAGGCCTTTGTTCAGCCAATGGACCTTGGAATGTGTTTGTGAATTGCTGAATATAGGTGAAGCTTTACAACTCATCCGGTGTTATTTCTGCCTCACAGGATTAATGTGTAATGATCAATGACATAGTTAATATTACTTGTGGTGAGGATTTTTAATCAACACAGTTGGTCGATACATGTGGTTCTGTGATTACAGATATCTTATAGCTGTACTGTGTAAGTGCCTGATTAAAGAAATTGCCTCTGAAAGGACTCACATCACTCACAATTAGATTCCACTCCTTCAGACAGAGAAAGCACATTGACTGCAACTACTCCACATGTAATGGCAGGCACTTTCACATTTCCATTGTGCGTTTGTGGTTCAGATGAGGATGGAACACAATACCGGTAGTACTTCATGGACTGAGTTGCAGACTCAGCAACTATCACTGTAGGTGACCCTCCCTTCCTCTGGCCACCCCCAACCCCATGTTCCTTCCTTTTCTTTGCTGTTTTACACTCCCTAACAGCCCACCAGGTATGACCCTTTCCACATTCCCACACAACCCTTTTAACTGTTTATTTTCCCACCTTACCCTTTGAGCCCCAGGCACACTGTTTAGTACATCGTTATGCACTGCTACCCCATTGAAGCCAGCATGGTGGTGACTATTGAATACTACTGCTTCCCTGTGCCTTGGCCTGTTGTCTCCCATATGTTGAGTATCCCCTCCTCACAATTATTGTCCCCTCTGCATCCAGAATACTGCCTCCAATCCCCACAGTTGACTTTTCCAACTTCCCTGCTACAGCAATGGCCCCTGATGGCCCCTCCTCCTGGTCTTTCAGTTAGCAGAGCCCCTAGGAACGATCACACCTCACTCCCCAGCTGATGACAGAACAAACCCCAGCTGATCTCTATACAGCTCCCTGACTGATTTGCAGCTAATCCCTGGGCTGATTAGATTCATGCTGCAGGACTGATAGTGGGCCAGTCTCCGAACTGTAATTATATGAAGCACACCAAGGCCCCATGCAACCAGCTGACTGTGTTCAAGCCCATGGACAGAAATAAAAGCTGCCTTTGACTGATCTTGGTAGTACTCCTTGACTGAAGACAGTTATTGAGTCATGGAATCATACAGCATAGAAGAAGGCCCTTCAGCCCAACTCACTGATGCTGACCAGATTTCCTGAACTAGTCCCATTTGCCTGTATTTGGCCCATTATCCCCCAAACGTTTCCTATCCATGTACCTATCCGAATGTCTTTTAAATGTTGCAATTGTATCTGCCTCTATCATTTTCTCTGGCACCTTGTTCCATATATGCACCACCCTGTGTGTGGAAAAAGTTACCCCTTTTAAATCTTTCCCCTCTCACCCTAAACCTATGTCCTGTAGATTTTGACTACCCCTTCCCTGGGGGAGAAAGAAGACCTTGGCTATTCATCTTATCAGAGAATCCCTACAGTGTGGAAACAAGCCCTTCAGCCCAACAAGTCCACACCAACCCTTGGAGCATCCCACTCAGACCCACCCCCCTATAACCCACACACTCCTGGCAATTTAGCATGGCCAATCCACCTAGCCTGCACCTCTTTGGACTGTGGGAGGAAACCAGAGCAAACCCATGCAGACATAGGGAGAATGTGCAAACTCCACACAGGCAGTCACCCAAGGCTGGAATCGAACCCAGGTCCCTGGCACTGTGAGGCTGCAGTGCTAACCACTGTGCCACCCATCTATGCTTCTCACAATTTTAAAAACCTCTATAACGTCACTCCTCAGCATCCTATGCTCCAGGGGAAAGGGTCCTAGCCTCTCCTTATAATTCAAAACTCCCAGTATTGGTAACATCCTTATAAATCCTTCTTGCATCCTTTCCAGTTTAATAACATCCATCCTATAGCAGGGTGACCATAATTATATGTAGTACTCTAAATGTACCCTTAGCAATGTCTTGTACAGCTGTAGTGTGAGATCCAAACTCCTGTACTCAATGCTCTGAACAATGAAGGCAAGCGTACCATTACCCATTAGTTCACTAAGAATTACTCACCTTTGAATCATCACCACTTAGTTGAAGTACATACAGTACATTTGTCACTTAAGCTGCTAGCACATGTTGCAATTGATGTAGCATGATGCTCTCTAGCAACATGACCATCCCTTGACTGATCATTGCTGGGAAACATGACAAGTGGCCTGGTTTTGCGTCTGTGATGCAAGGCAAGGCAGAATTACTGTGAGGCTGTAAGTTGTGAATGAAGTGACAATGTGCAAAAAGGCAAAGCAAGACAGAGATGCTGTGAACATCCAAGTAGTGAGTGAGTGAGCACCAAGAATGCAAGCTAAGAGGCCTAAGATGCATCCCGTTCCAATGCGTGAGATGGGTGCCTGTTCCTGCACAAAGCGGCCTGAAACTGCATTGCAATGTAAATAAGTGCAGTATTGAAGTGACGAACTGTGTCATAAGTGAGTCGGAAATGTCTCATGCTGCTGTGCTGACACTTTGCTGATGCTATTGACAGGGGATACAGACGGTCACTGCCTATGGAGTGTACTGTGTCTGTTAGGCAATGCTGGTGAAGATGGAGGTCCAGAGAAGAGGCCAGCAAACTACAGCCACAAGATAACTGCACTGACTTTCATATTGGGAATAGACACTATATTTCTCTCTGCTGCTGGAGGAAATAGCTACCTCCATATAAAAGTTGTGAAGTTAGATAATACTAAGGTGACGCTGCTGATGGTGGCATCGTTGTAATATCAGTGGGCTAGTAATCAGTGCTCAGCTAAAGCTGTGGGGAAAATATGTTTGAATCTCATTGTGGTAGATGGTGAAATTTAAATTCTATTTTTAAAAATATGGAATTAAACTTTAGCCTGATAACGACCATGTAACCATTGTCAATTGTCATCAAAACCCATCGGATTTACTCATGTCCTTCAGGGAAGGAAATTTACCACCCCTACCTGAACTGGTGTACATAAGACTGCAGACCCATAGTAATGTGATTGACTCTGAACTGCCTTCTGAAATGACACTAATGAGCCATTCATTATAAGGTACAATTCGGGATGGTCAATAAACATTGGCCCGGTATTGGATATGACTTGTATGGAAAATCTGGCTCTTTTTCTTGACATTGAGAATCTCACCTTTGCAATCTGAGCATATTTTCCAAATTATCTCGCCATTGCCCATGTCATTCAGGATCTTGGAAAACTCTACCCATAGTTACAGTAGCTATAGCTTTTTTTAAATGCTCTTTGAAAACAATCGTAGTTTTCTGTAATTTGTTCTACAATATTATCACTGCCTTATAATAAAATGTTGCCTAAATTTCTGATTTTCTTCTAAAACTTTTAAACTTAAATGGTGGCCCTGATCCTCAAATCTTGAATTTAGCAAGACAAGTTACCAATAAGATAGCCTTCACACATATTGGAATCATAAAGTTTCTGTCAGCTCCTTCCTTAATATATTGAAGTACAGAATTTTACCCCAGCTCAAAGCTTGCAGGTTAAATGTCAGTTGTTTAGCCCTTGTGTGGTCTCCAATCATTCTACATTGTTCTTGTCGTGTAGTGATCAAAATTGAAAACTTTACTTTGCGTGTATCTTTGCAAAGACTAATTACCACAGTAACATAATTTCCTTTGACATAACCTACCCACTTAGTTTATATCTCAGCATTACCTATGAATGCTGAACCAAAACATCCAACAACATAAGCCCCCATACTTCTTTAAATGGTATAATGCCTTACTTTCCAGAGTGTACCTATCCTGGAAAATACCTAATTATACGTTCAACCTCAGGAGCAAAGTAAAATAGCACTCCCCAGTACAGGATATCCTGTCTTCTGCATGCATTCCATGGACACAACTCTGAACTTGCAGTGGGTGGATGAGAAAAAATTTTCACAGGGCAAGACAAGATTTAAATTATTAAGCTGCTTTTTGTTATGGCAGCTAATGAACATACAGATAAATCGCTACAAAAAAATTGCAATCAATTTTCATTTCACACCTTGAAAAATTGGAATGATAAACTATGCACCTGCCATAGCAGTTTCATTGATTTATGATGATGTGATAATGACAAACAGGAAAAAAACAGCTCATGATACCTTGAACAACATGACTCAATTCTTCTTACTCACGCCTACAGTCATGCGGTCTCCTGAGAGAGAAAAGAAACCGGAAGTAAAACTACCATGAGTAACGGTAAAAGAAAGCCTTGAAAATTCCTGTCCATCCACTTGAGGCAAAACAAACAAATCTTTTGTTGTGGTGATAACATTTTTGTAGAAATTTTAACTGCAATAACTGAATTCTTGTCTTTCTACATCCCATGTAAAGCCCAGGCCTTTGCTTGTAGTTTACTGGTTAAATGCTGATTGGCTGCAGACATCTTTTCTTTGTCTTTCTCTGTCTCTGTCTGTCCTCTGACAAAAAGATTAAACAATAGGTAAACAAGAATTAAAATTGGTAACTACCTTCTCTTAGGGTGTGGATTCCGAGAAATCAAATCGGACTGTTCTCACAATAAATATGGGCTAAACTGATTTAGTGAGCCAGAATTAAGTCATTTGGCTCTCATTGGGCAGAAGATTACAGGTGCAGCTTGCAATCCTGGAAGGAATTGGTCATTGACTCTGTGGCAGGCTTTGAACAAGCCTGTCCTGCAGCAATAACGTACTGTGACCAGGCTACCTTAGTGGATAGTGGGGCTTCCACACGTTACTGAGAGTAAGTGTATGTCATCCACTAGGATGGCACTGCAGAAACTCACCAAAGTTCCTTAGACAACATCTTCCAAATCCAAGAGTGCTACCATCTAGAAGGACAAGTACAACAGATACATGAGAACACCAACACCTGCAAATTCCCCTCCAAGCTAGTCACCATCCTGACTTGGAAATATATTGCCAGTCCTTCATTGTTGCTGGGTCAAAATCCTGGAACTCCTTCTATTATAGCATTATGGGTCTAGCCACAGTTCAAGAAAGCAGCACACCACCAATTTTTTGAGAGCAACTAATAATGTGCAATATAGAACATATAGAACATTACAGCGCAGTACAGGCCCTTCGGCCCTCAGTGTTGCACCGACCTCTGAAACCAATCTGAAGCCCATCTAACCTACACTATTCCATTTTCATCCATATGTTTATCCAACAACAATTTAAATGCTCTTAAAGTTGGCGAGTCTACAACTGCTGCAGGCAAGGCGTTCCATGCCCTTACTACTCTCTGAGGAAAGAATCTACCTCTGACATCTGTCCTAAATCTATCACCCCTCAATTTAAAGCTATGCCCCCTCATGCTAGCCGTCACCATCTGAGGAAAAAGGCTCTCACTGTCCATCCTATCCAATCCTCTGATCATCTTGTATGTCTCTATTAAGTCACCTCTTAACCTTCTTCTCTCTAACGAAAACAGCCTCAAGTCCCTCAGCCTTTCCTCATAAGACCTTCCCTCCATACCAGGCAACATCCTGGTAAATTTCCTCTGCACCCTTTCCAATGCTTCCACATCCTTCCTATAATGCGGCGACCAGAACTGTACGCAATACTCCAAGTGCGGCCACACCAGAGTTTTGTACAGCTGCAACATGACCTCACGGCTCCGAAACTCAATCCCTCTAAGATATCTTATCTCAATAAGATATCCCAAAATGAGTAAAAAGAATCCCACCCTCTGATAGTCCTAACTGTGCCTGAACTCAATAGTAGGCATTCCCGATACTGCAACCAATCCCAAGAAGAATGTTCAACAGAAGCTCAACCCAAGTAAAACACGGGCTCTGGGTGGAGACAGAGATGAGGAAAATGGAGGGGTGAGTTTTATACTGGTGCAGGAGAAAATGGGGGGCTACTATCTTTAGGGTACTCCCAAAGCTCAAAGGACACTCAGAGAAGATTGTGGCCCCTCCTTTCTGCATTTTCAAAAAGGATGTCCAGTCTTACCTTCCTCCTTGTGCCAGTCGTATTATAGCGTGGGCAGGGTAATGTTGGATTTAGTTGAGCTTTTAACAATCTCAATTGAGGTTAATTATTTATGTCAATGACAAAAGCTCGTGGCTTTTAAAGCATGGGTGGGTTAATCTTATGTTAAAACACAACACTTAAAGGTCATGAAGTCCCAGATTATTTGTGGGAAGAATGAAGATCAAAAATATTGTGATGGTGGCTTTTGCCACTGCACTCAGTTTGGTGTTAGTCAGTCATTATTTTCAAAATGATAGAAAACAGCGGAAATTATTTTTATTTCAAAGGTCAGTTCCTTGGGCTGTTGTGACCAATTATAATGCTGTTTCTGCTCTCCTGGCTGGTATTGGCTTAGCATGAATTCTGGGTACTTTCTGTCATGTAACTCAGTGCCACACCAAGTGTTGCATTTATTAGCTAAGCCATCAATCAGATTGTCAATAAATGTGTATTTTATATGGTCAGCGAGTTATACCACTTATTAGCCTTTGATATTTGCCGAGCCACTCATCAAGTAAGCAGATGGTGTTGTCTTTAAACAGATACCAATAATAATTTGACTTTGTAGGGCATTCTCCACACATCAGAGCTCTTCACAACCAATGATCCCACAAATTGACGGTGTCCAGCACCCTGAAAGGTACCACACAGGCCTCTTATGATAAATAACAGGATGTGCTTGACCACACGGAACAATTTAGAAACTGGACATTGAGAAAAATTGAGCTGACACACCAACTAAATTTAATGAAGAGAACACATTGTTGATAATATGGTGAGGCTAATAGCAAAGAGAAAAATTTCGAGTGAATGACAAGAATCCAAAAAACACAATCTTTAAGTAAATATAAAGACAATTTCAGATGAAAAGTAAAATGACAGAAAGATTCTTGTTGTTTTTCACCTACCCTAAGAGGAGCGTTTGATTTTTTTGGAAATCGTGACAATTTCAATGGTACAATTGCTGTTAAATCCATTACCATCCAGGAAAAATCAGCATCAGATCAACAAACACTCAATCATATGCCAGTACAGTTCTAGTTTTGAGTTTGAGTTCCAGCAAAGGTCAGACTTTCAATCTGCTTGCCATATGTACAGTGGACTTCATGAATTCCCACCGTCCAGACACTTATCAAGGACACCTGCACCACATGACTAGCTAATTTGTTTCTATTTCACTGCTTCAATCTCAATAAAAGTTACATGGATGCTGGGAATAATTAAGATAGCAATGCTCTAGACAGACTGTCAAGAAAGGTTTACTAGGTGCCAGGATAGATTTGACATGCAAGTAAACATAGTGAATATGCTGGACTTTAGGGAATTCTGCTTTGTGAGTAAAACTGGCTTTACTACATACCTGCGTATACAAAATCCTTTAACAAGTGATCCTTTTTAAACTGTACCGATGTTAAGATTTTATTTTTAACAGAACAACGGGAGCTAAATGACACTGCAGGGGTAACAAATATCGCAATCAGATATTATAACACCTTAAATGATGCCAAAGTAATCATTAGTGTAGATTTATTTCAACAATAATTAAACTATGTTTGCTCACTTTCTACCACCAATCCCATCACTTTTTCTATGCCAGCCAGGATCACTCAATGTTTTTTAGTGTTGACTCTCCCTATCCTATTATTTCAGGATCCCCTGAAGGGATCAACATAGTTTGGATTGAAGATGAAGGAATAAACAGAATTCATGAGGGTGCTTTTCCAGTCCCAGGATGACAGGCAGGGAGACTGAATGGGGTGGAGTGTTGGAATGAAAGACAGCTGTGTTGGAACAGCTCCCTAGCACAGTCCCATCACCAAAGAAGTCTCCCAGTGGCGGGGTTGGACAGGAATCGGATGGTTGACAATGGTGATGTCCCATGCCGTTGTCATTTTGCTGGCAGCAGAGCAGCTCCCCCCTTCCCTCTCCTCCCAACGCCACGGGGAGGCCAATAGTTTTGAGCAGACTTTATCCCTATAGCTAACACAGGGAGCAGTTGGAACTGGAAGTTTCATGGCCCTGGGAGACAGCTCACAGGCCCAGTGGGTTCAGCAGAGTGGCCCGCCTTTTCTAAACTTGTGATTTTAAATTTTTTATTCCTATTTTTTAATACCATCTCCATTTCAATATCCAAATTTCCTGAATAATACCCTCCTCTCCGGGTTGGATGGCCTAGGCTTTAAGGTTCCCAGCCTTCTGACTGGACCAGTGATATCTACACAGCACACCACTACCTTTAATTAGATGGTGAGCCCCAAGCTGGCCAATTAGTACGGATGGTCTGGGATCCCATTTGTTCTGAATGTCAGCATCTTGAAACCTGCAGGATAATCCTGCCCATGTTGATTACAGTTTGATGTGTCTCTTTTGAGATGTCTTTAATCTGAAAAGGATTTCCCAGTCTGACAAATCAGTTCACTTATTTATGCTGCAGCAGGGTAGTTACTGTGGTTTCACATAACTCTTAACAGTTCTAAAGTTTTGAGACAGGACTACAATAAAAATAGCTCATCCACCAACACCCAGATTAAGCTTTGAGAGCTCATCTGAATAAATCAGATTTCTTTGATTACTCTTTGAGATTGTTTCCTAGTGACCTTCCTACAAATCGATGTACTTAGGTGTTTAGAGACAGTAGGAATTGCTGATGCTGGAGAATCTGAGATAACAAGGAGTAGAGCTGGATGAACACAGCAGGCCTAGCAGCATCAGAGGAGCAGGAAGGCTGACATTTCGGGTCTGGACCCTTCTTCAGAAAAAGGTGTTTTACTCGGGTGTTTAATCTGGATCTGTACTCTGGATGCAGTTCAGGGTTTACATTTTTTTAAGCAATAGGGTTTTGTCCATTTTACTTTTCATGTATTTTGCAAATCTTTTAAATCCGATAGGGATGAATGATGGCACATAAAAATAAGTTTGTGTGGTTTCACTGTACTGCTTATTGGGCACTAGTATGTAGCAATATTTAACAAGCTTCCTCATCGAGTCTACAAGCTGCTGGTCTGGGCAATAAACCTGTTTCCTGCTCATTATCATGAAGTAGAGGCTGAGACAAATTTAGCATCTACCTGTGCTTTTGCAATAATATGTTTGCTCACCTTGGTAGCACCTTGCGGGCATGAAATGCAGCTCCAAAGAATAGTGTGAGGAGGGCTTCTAATTTCAATTACCCAACCTCAGTTATATCATCAAGCAGGTGCAGGATAGGCACTTTGCTTCGAAGATGGAAGGAGGGATAGATGGACAAACAGCATCATCAGGGCGTTCTTTGCTACTTCATTAATGATTTAATGCGACATTGAGGGTAGATCATTGTCCCTGCTACTGATAACCAGAAGATATCAGTTACCATTGTTCAAAAATAAAATTTGGAAAGCATTAGTATTTTTGAATTGTGTGTTTGGGTTGTCATATACCAAAATGGGATTTGAAATTTTCTCAGAGAGAATTAAGTGGACTTCTGCTGCAGGAAGTTGTATAAAATGCAACATCTATAAATATAGCCAATAACTAGACCAAAATGGTGATAAATGGAGTGAAGATTTGGAGATGTAGTCTATTGTAGCACTGATTGCAATGTGAACCCAGGAGGTGGATGAGTGGACCTATCTCATAGTGATGCTATGATGCTCAAACTTGTGATATAAAACTGTGGGAGATTTGTTTTTGTTATTTGATGTGAGCTTGGGTTTCAGGTTTTTGAGCTCTTAACCAATAGATTTTTCTGTGTGTCTGAAATTTTTCTGTAGCCATTATGATTTCTGAAGCCAGCTGTAGAATGAATGGATGTTATGCACTGCTAATGGACTTTTATTTATCTTACATTGTTAGTGATGCAGTACAGTAAATAGTAGAGCCTCAGAGGTTTGTTAAAAGTGTGGTACTTGGCTTTTGTTTGAAAGTTTAAGAGAAATGCCTATTGCTGAGAGAGTTAAGTCAGAGTGACTCAAAACCTTTTGAGGTGTTAAAACTTACTCTGATGTGAGTATTATATGAGTGGTGTTCTGAGAACTGTACTAGGGGAGTGTTTGGGCAATATACAAAAACTATTTTGCTTCTTTTCAATTTATAAGGAAGTGTTTCAGCACTTATTGTATTATAATCTCACTTTGTATCAGAAAAATCTTTAATCTCATATTAGAAACAGATATTTTCAATTATTCTATTTTGTCTTCATTTCTTTTGTAATAAACTTCTGTTCATTGTTGAAGCAAAATCTACAGCATTTTTGTCCTTATGTCAGTGACAGACCACTTTGTTCCAACAAAAACAAATACAAATAGGATCTATCATACCAGGTCTGGAATCTGATTTGTCCAGTAGTAACATTATCTTGGATTATAATAGTTATATATTAATATCTATACAAGTCTATGTCATGTCTTGTGCCTTTAACTCTATTCCAGGTTACCTGAATGTAATGGTTAACAACTACTGGAGAGAGCGTTGGTGTCGGCTAATGGGCAATACACTGTACTTCCACAGGGACAGAACAGATCTAAGGACACACATTAACTCCATTCTGCTGCAGGGATGTGAGGTGATACCAGGATTTGGACCAAAGCATCCCTTTGCTTTTCGGATTCTTCGAAAAGGACATGACATTTGTGTATTAGAGGTGCAGTTATTTACAATGAATTAAGATTGGTATTAAATAATTGGATAATGATTAATTTTTATTATTAAAGAACAAACTAAAGTGAATATGAAATTAAAGAGGATACTTAATCCGTCCATCTTATTCCTCAGTATTTTAGTTCATTCAAGCTAATATCAAACTGCATTCAGAGATTTGCGAATATCTTTGGTTCCCTTAGATGGCATGGAGGATCATTCTGTAGATAGCTGCAGTGAGCTCAGGGAACTTGTGCAGTACATAAGTCAGCTGTTGTGATGTGAACAGGCCAGCATGGTCCTGGTTTTGATCATCACCTTTACTTAGCATAAGTTTAATCAGGGCACTAATTGTGGTTCTACACTTACTGTTTGCACCAAGTAAATTACAGGGGAGTATCTGCTCCTGATTGCTGGAAGTGCATCCATGTGAACTACATGAAGAAGGGCTAAGTCCACATAGAGTTAGAACTGCATTGTTTTTTACAGCACTGGAACAGGTCTTTCAGCCTGAAAGAATTTGCCATTTTGCTGTTTTTAGTCAACCTGTTCAGACATGTTGTGACACACCTCAGGATCAGGTGGGATTGAATCCAGATCTCCTGGCACAGAAGTAGGGACACTACCACTGCATCACCAGAATCCCCGTATGCCATATATTGATGTTTGCGCCTTCCACCTTTCAAAATGTTTCTGTTCCTTTCTCTCAATTACTTGCCTAGATTTTTTTTCCTGAACACTTTGCAAAAAAAGTAAATCAAAAATGAATGCAAACCAACAAAGAACCTGTACTTAGATAACAAAGGTGTGGAGCTGGATGAACACAGCAGGCCAAGCAGCATCATAGGAGCAGGAAAGCTTGACGTTTCGGGCCTAGACCCTTCTGATGAAGGGTCATGGTTATGGTTCATATGACTAGCCTCCTGATACTGTGCATCAAAGTTCACACTTGAACATGCTCACTTGGGTGAAGCATCTCACTGAGCAATCAGTGACTTCAGAAATGGAGGAAAGTTGAAAATTAATGAAACTAAAATAATAAATCACAAAATGCTAAGTGGATTTTATAAAGGCTTTGGGCCAAATAACCAAAGGGCATTTTTGGGCACATATTATGTGAACACAGTGCCAGGCATAAAGATCGATAGATAGATTCTTTGACTGTGTATGAAACAAGATACATTATGAAAAATTGAAGGTGAATATAAAGCTCAAGTATTGGTTGTCATTTTTGTTGCATCCTCAGCACTTTTTTTGTGGCAAAATTAATTCAAAGCACATCCTTTATTTATTGAATTTAATTAATCTATGAGACTGCATTATAAACAGCAATATCGCACACCACCAATACAGGAATATAGTTGGATTAGTCTTTCCCATCGTGGAAATTAATGTTAGAATTAAAACAATGTCAATCTGACACATCTGTAAATCAATAGAAAATATTCAAAAACATGCTCTGGTAATGTTTTGAAATGATTTCCTTATTGATAAATTTGTTTCACATATGATTTCTAGCGATCATACATAATCCCCTCTTGTGTGATTGCAGACAAGCTCTTCTGAGGAGATGGGTAGGTGGCTGGGACTTCTACTTGCTGAGACAGGCTCCAATACAAAACCAGAGGCTTTGCATTATGACTACGTGGATGTGGAAACAATAGCAAACATAATGGATGCTGTTAGACATTCTTTCTGGTGAGAACTTTATTCATTATTGTGAAGATGAAAGTTCAAATTAACCTTTTTTTGTTGCTTGTAGTTTATAATCATTTGTTTTATTAAAAGATCAAGTGCTCACACTGTGAGCAACTAGCATTTAGAATTGAAACAGTAAATACATTCAACTATGTTGGGAAGGAAGCTGTCCAATTTTAATTATTGTTTTTACCGCTACTTTCAAACTAGCCATGGGCTGCCACCTTGTGTAGATTTTGACAGTGACCATGAGTGAATCATTTGAATATGCTGGCTCTTATAAGCTAATAGTTCTTTACTCACATAATATTGTGGTGCATTTTCATTAAGGGTAACCAGACAGTAAGTAGAAGCAGAAATCTCCCCCTCCTTAATCTCTCGATGGTAAATCTAGCTGATGTGCTGTTATTTCTCCATGTAAAACACGGCCATATTGAGGATTAATGTATTCTGTTTCAATATCTAGGTGGGCAGCCTCCTCAAATAATTCCGCACTTTATCTATATGATTCCAGAACATATGATGATGTACCATATGAGAAAGTCCAGGTAAGGTATCCAATTGAGAAATGATCTGAAGAAACATTTAAAAAGCAACCAAAGAGAGGGTGCAAACTATATAATTTTTATCACATATTTTAAAACTACCAGTGTTATGGACCAGTTTTTGTGACGGTGTTAATGATGAGGCTAACAGCGCAGGGTGAATTGGCCAGAAACTTTAGATATCCATCCTTACAGTTAACTGCAAAAAAATTCACCCTTCAAAAACTCCCAGGGTACACTGCTGTGGTCCCACCAATCAAATCAGCATCGAAATTATTTCAACAGACTTAATTGGAAACGCGAGCCATTAATTCCACTCTCAAAGGGCCTGAAAATGTTAGAGTTTATGTATTCAGAAGAAAGATTTTAAAGATATAAGTGATTATCACTGATCAACCTGTTTGGCCCTGAAAATCTGATTTTACCAGTCCTGTTTCTTCAGAGAATATTGTGTTGGAAGTTAAACAATGCCTATTTTTTGTAACTTCTTCTATCCCTCCCTCCCTCTTTATCTCATCTACAATTCACAATCTTGATTCCACATTTTTGTTCATGATTTAAATCAATTTTAGAGTTCCTGCTCCTTCATGATTTAACTGGTCCATCTTTTAATGAGAATTTTTTTCAATCAGATTTTGATAAAGAATCATGCTGCTTGACTTGTGTGACTCTGAGCTAACACTGAGTGGGTTGGCTCAGGTTCTGGATTGTAGCAAGTCTGTACATTGAAGCCCACGAAAAATTTCAGGGCTGCTGTCAGTGATGTGAAGAGCAAATGCTGTTCCTTCATCAGTGAGATCAAAACACTAGCTAGTATTTACTTGCTTTGCAGGCACACTACCTTTACTGAAAAAGTGTACTCAGAATCTTCACTTTTAGAGTCCATCCATCCTCCCTTCCTTCCATCCTGCATTACTCCTGTAAATGACTTGACAGACACAAGAAATTGTCTTTTACTTGAGCCAAGTGCAGACTGGCATAGGATGAATATGATTCAAGGAGTTAGTGCATGGCTCAAAGACTGGTGTGAGAGAAATAGATTCCAGTTCACGGGATACTAGCACAAATCTGTAGTGTCGACATGGTCTACTTTTGAATCGTGCTGGGACTGATTTTCATGTGATCTTCATAACTAGGACCGTAGAGAGAGTTTTAAAATAAATAAAGGGGTAGGGTGGGGGGAAAGATAAAACTTGGGTAAATGTAAATCAAAGGTTGGAACTGAAACAAAAAACCTGTACATGCATTACTCCCACATTATCTCTTTTATAATCCAATGGTATCAGATCCTGAGGATTTTGTCAGTTTTTGGAGAAAATTAAGGAACTAATACTTTTTTTGTCTCCTGATGGTTATTACTTTATGTTCCTCACTTTTATTTAATATCTAAAGCGTAATTTGTGCCTTCCACTGTGAAAATGCACATCTTCTTAGTTCAATATTTCTGTCATTGCTTCATAATGTTATCTGTTCCTCCTTCTAAAGTATTATTGTTTACTTGTGATATTCATCCTTTTGTAATTATGATTTATTTGTATTATTTCATCACTGTCAGGGAATCAACTTAGTCACAAGAGATTACTCAGAAGACCACATTCTCTTTTTAAGGCTAGTTGAAATTAAGTGGTTTGCATGTATGTAAATGGCACAGTTTTCATTCGCAACCAATCTTTACATTCCTAGAAGATGCAGTTTATTATTTTCATTATTTCTTTTGTGTATTTCATTGCACTAAAAACATATTGCTTCCAGTTGAGTGGAAGTAGTAACTCAGCTGGAAACCTTTTTTTTTGTTTGAGTTTCCAGGTAAGTCGTTATATAAAATGTAACCTTTCAAAATAACTATTATGACCTCCTAATTGCACACTGATGTGTGATGGTATGGCTACAGGGTCATTTGTATCGCTCCTTGAAAACTTAAAAGTTACCATTTTATCTGGTTTAATTGTATAACTGCTCATTTATATCATGGATCAATATTTATCTTCCTCACAGTATCATGATCTAACGTTAATATTTTGCTGGTCTGAACCAACATTGTATTACCATTGTCTCATTCTTCCTCAAACAAGTCCTACCAGAGTGTTATGAATTTGCCCATGGGTCACACAATACAGAAGCAGTCAAATCATTATGAAGACAAGTGGTACCAATGCAAACAGTCTCAACTTTATTAGGAAACAAGTTACAAAAGCCTTTAATACTAAATAATCCTATAATAATAACCCTATACCAGCCCTTAAGCTTACAATATGTCCCAAGTCTCTTGTAGATTTACATATTTGCTTTCTCTCTGTGTCATTGGGACTGGAAAGCTGCTTTCTCCCTCTATCCCTATGTCAGCTTGACCCTGCCTTTTGTCATTTTTTAAAAATTCATTCACAGGATGAGAGTAATGCTGGCCAGGCGGCATTTATTGCCCACCCCTAATTGCCCAGAGGGCAGTTAAGAGTCAACCAGATTGCAGTGGTTCTGGAGTGACATATAGGCCAGACCTCACACCCCCATCTCCTATCTACTAACATCATCCCGTCCCCTTGACCTGTCCGTCCTCCCTGGACTGACCTATCTCCTCCCTACCCCCCCCACCTACACTCACCTTTACTGGCTCCATCCCCGCCTCTTCGACTTGTCTGCCTCCTCTCCACCTATCCTCTTCTCTATCTATCTTCTATCCGCCTCCCCCTCTCTCCCTATTTATTTCAGAGCCCTCTTCCCCTCCCCCATTTCTGATGAAGGGTTTAGGCCCGAAACGTCAAGTTTTCCTGCTCCTATGATGCTGCTTGACCTGCTGTGCTCATCCAGCCCCATGCTTGTTATCTCGGATTCTCCAGCATCTGCAGTACCTTTTATCTCAGGTAAGGACAACAGTTTCCTTCCCTAAAGGACATTAGTGAACCAGATGGGTTTTTTCCAACAATTGACAATGGATTCACATTCATCGTTAGACTCTTAATTCCAGATTTTTATTGAATTCAAATTCCACCAACTGCCGTGGCAGAATTGGAACCCGGGTCCCCAGAACGTTATCTAGGTCTCTGGATTAACAGTCCAGCAATAATACCACTAGATCATCACCTCCCTGAGGTGTCGTGCTTGTGTACTCAGAAGGTCTCCCCCTGATCTACATGTATATCCTATTTTTATATCTTTTCCTTGAGCTTCGGGATCATTCTATAGCTTTAGCCAATCAGGAGATCGTTCTTAATGGCTACTGAGAGTTTGGATGGCTTTGTTAATCACTAAATGTCCTGTTAATGTTTGTTCCTTTGTCTTAGGCTTGAGTGTCTGGTTCTTAGTTGTTAATATGCATCCTTTTGTTGTTTAGTTGATGAGATATGTCTATGCAGGATGATTTTTGTCAGGATGTGTCCTTTGTACTATGTTAATATCTTCAGCACCTAGTTGTTGTTTGATGCTGGTTTCTGTGTTTTGTGACTTCAGAGTTTTTCTTGGCCAGTGTACCCAGAATCCCTTGCTGTTTAGCCAAGTTAACAATCTGTGTTTTAGCAGCCAGGAGATTGCTATATTACTTTCATCAATAGAGCAGGATGTCACACTTGTTTGGAAACCATGCAGTCATCATTGATTCAAAATTTAATGAATCAACGTACTCCCTGACAATTTAGTCATTCAAGAACACACTTTGATACACTGCTAAGCTACATGATTCTGAAGGTCCCAGTTTATGCTGAATTGGTTAATCTAACTGTAGTGAATGTAATGAGGTCAGGCAGGTGGACTTCATAGAATGAGTTTCCTAATTGGGACTGTTAATCTGGTTCAATCAGGGAGCCCTGGCCAACAGATACAAGCAGGAGTGTCAGACATCCTGTTCACTCTGAGAGCTAGCTCTGAAGGAAATGGATTAGTGTCAAGGACTCTTCACGTATAAATAAAGGGTGAATTGGTGACAGGATTCTGGCCTCCGTGGAGTTATTTCGCTAGCCATGCTTTACTTACCTTAAAAGACCCTTGGCTAAAAGTAAATTGTCACATGACTACTGATATAGGCTAGTTCAGAACAGAAAAATATTTTGCTTTTTTCCCTCATGTAACAAAATATTTCTACTTCGGAGGGTAGAGGAAAATAGGAACAGAAGTAAGCCAATCAGACTTTTTCAAGCCTGCGCAGCCATAATATAATTTAATGACATCCATTCAGTAATTTAAGTTCCATTTCCTTATCTACATTAGCCTCGATACTGCTACCTAAAAAAAAATTGTCACTCTTGGCCTTTGAAACTCAGAATGACCAAGCGTCTACAGTGTTTGTGACTAGAGAACTCTAGATCTCTGCTACATTTTTTTGGGTAACAGCATTTCCTGGAATTCCCTCTTAAATGTCTTAGCTATTGTTCCAAGATTCTGCCCCTTTTGTTTTTAATTCCTTCATCAGAAGGAGTAGTTTCTCTCAAGTTTCACTAATAAAATAGAAACATGCCATTTGAAAATTCACAGTAAATTTGGAGTAAAATTATGAAGTACTTATAATATATATGAAGCTAAGATTGAACAAAATCATTGGTTCCAGCTTCAGTTAATTGTTCAAACATCTGGAGGATATTGCAAGGATTTTTGCGCACGTGCTTATAATCCATATTGAGATACATAAAACTGCTCTTTAACTGAGTCTAAATCATTGGTATCATAATGTGGCTTGACTCAAATATTGAAACTTCTGGCCTACAAAATCAAAGTGAGCCTCAGTCACACCCCTTTTGGCAAGTGTATTTCCCTTAGTTTAAAATACTGTTTCAAATCTGTTTCCTGGTAAGCAAGAAAGGGTTCCTTTGCTAAAAGCTTTCACAGATGTTTCCACCAGTCTGCGACAGCCTGTATCCTGCATCTTACACAATGGCCATTAAAATCAGCAGTCCATTGTTCCCTGTACAACGAATGCCCAATATGACTCTATCTGGAGTATGATCAAGAGAACATGGCCAACTGTTACATTTTACTTTCTTCTCTGAAGAAAGAACTTTGAGAGAATGGTTAGCTAAGGTTTTTTTTCAACATTCCTATATTTTCAGTGTGATTTTCACACAATGTTTCCTGTACATCATCCAACTACTCTTTAAAATGAGTTTTAATTTTGCATTTTAAATGAGTGATCTGAAATTCCTTGATTTCCTATATATAAATAAAATTGATATTGTTGAGGGGTAAGAGGGGGTGGAATTGCAATAATGGGATATCCTGTCCTACAGGAGAGAAAGTGTGTCAGTGTGAGTGCAATGGTTTTCAACTGGTACGCCAATGACAAGTAAGAAGAGTACAGCAAAATTCTCAGGAAGCAGCACTGCTTTAACTGAGCATTGAGGCCGTGTCGGTGCTGCCGCTCTCTTTCAGAACCTGTCTTTTATTGAAGGTAGTATCTGCTGACATCAGGCACCCTTTCCTACTGCACATTTGCAAACTTCCAGAGCCGTGCGTTTGTACCTTTCCAATTCCACACATGCAGTATTGCAAAAATAGTTATGTCATGGAATTGCTTGTCTCATTGATGTGTGCCTTGATTCTGAAAAGGTTGGAAAAAATTGAAACACAATGTGTTTCAATGATGTGCCTGGCATGTTTGAGTGGTTGGCAAGTAGTTGAGTACTTCCAGCATCAGCTATAGTCCCTACCTGCTTCAAGAAGACCATCAGCCTGGTACCAAAGAAAACACATACAACGTGCATCAATGACCATCTCCCCGTGGCTCTGACCCCCATAATTATGAAGTGCTTCAAGAGGTTAGTCATGGCTCATGTCAACTCTAGCCTCCCACGATTCCTTGCAATTTGCCTAACAGAGCACAACAGGTCTCCTGACACATATCCCTAGAATGTCTGGTTAATAAGGATACCTACGTCAAGCTTCTACTTATTGACAACAGCTCCACCTTCAGCACTATAATCCCAATCAAACTAATCTCCAAACTCCAAGACCTAGATCTCTGCTCCACCCTTTGCAAGAGGATCCTCAATTTCCTGACCCACAGACTGTAATTGGTGAGAATAGGCAACAACACCTCCTTCATGACAATCCTCAACACTGGCGCCCCGCAAAGTTGCATACTCAGCCCCTTATACACTCATGACTGTGTGGCCAAATTTCATCTGAACAAGTTCACTGACAACACCACCATTGTAGGCCAGATATCAAACAATGATGACGTAGAATACAGGGAAGAGATAGTGTGCTCGGTAGCATGGTGTAAAGATAAGAATCTCTCCCTCAATATCAGCAAAACTAAAGAGCTGATCATTGACTTCAGGAAGCTAGGAGGAGGACAAGTCCCCATCTTCGTCAGTGGAGCTGAGGTGGAGATGGTCGAGAGCGTCAAGTTCCTAGGATTGATAATCATCAACAATCTGTCCTGGACCACTCAGGCTGATGTAATGATCTAAAAGGAACAACAATGCCTCTTCTACCTCAGGAGGCTAAGGAAATTTTGTTTTATTCATTAATGAGATGGCGTCGTCATTAGCTAGGCAGCATTTATTGTCTGCCCCTAATTGCCCAGAGTCAACCACATTGCTGTGGGTTCTGGAGTCACGTGTAGGACAGACCAGATAAGGATGGCAGTTTCCCTCCCTAAAGGACATTAGTGAACCAGATGGGCTTTTCTGACAATCAGCGATGGATTCATGGTCATCATTAGATTCTTAGTTCCAGATATTTTATTGACTTCAAATTCCACCATGTGCCATTAGCGGGATTTGAAGCCAGGTCCCCAGAACGTTATCTGGGTCTCTGGATTAACAGTCTAGCAATAATACCACTAGCCATCGCGTCCCTTAATTTGGCATGTCCATAAGGGCTCTCTCAAACTTTCATAAATGCACTATAGAAAGCATTCTATCTGGATGCAATACTGCTTGGTACAGCAACTGCTCTGTCCAGAACCATAAGAAACTATAGAAATATAAGAACGTCAAGCAAGCCAACCTTTCATGCATTGTCTCCATCTACACTTGGTTGATGCCACGGAAAGGCAGCCAACATCATCAAAGACCTGTCCCATCCTGGTTATATAATCTCTTCCAACGTCTTCTGTCAGACAGAAGATACAAAAGCTTAAAAACTTAAAGTGTTCAAGAACAGTTTCTTCCCCGCTGTTATTAAACTTCTGAATGGACCTCTCAAATTTCAAATCTAGTGTTGATCTTTATTCTTGTGCACCTTCTTTGCAGGCATAACTTTGTATTCTTTGCTCTGTTCTATCACTTTATGATATTCGTATGTTATGATCTGCCTGTACTGCACAGAAAACAAAACTTTTCACTGTACTTAGACACGTGACAATAATAAATTTAAATAGTGGTGCTGGCTAGCCTTAAGTGGTGCTAGTGTCTCCCAGATGTGCCCACTCCCCAACTGGGAAGTTTACTGGTTCCATTAAAACATGTGCACCACAGTTAATCATGGTTTGTATGTCCTTTTCTGATATTATCAAGTTTTCTGGCCAGATGTAGCACAGAGCTAAAGTGATGAGGCTTTAGGCCAAGAAAGTGAAAGCAAATAACTTTATCCTCTCCTTCATATTGTTCTCTCCAAGCCAGGGTATGGGGCCAGGAGGGAGATGATGGCAGGTTGGGGTGGCTAAAATTGACTCCAGACATCTTTTTGTAACTGAGAAAAAGAGGAGAAAAAAGTTAACAAGTTAGCATTTCAATGTTGAATCCTTCATCAGAATCTTAGCAGTTCTCATACTGGCCCTACATAAGAAATATTCACCTATCTTTAACCTTTCCTGATGAACTATTTGTATCTTCTTTACAAGCTGTGTTTTCCTTTCAGATTCCTAGCACTTGCAATCCTTAATTCATATCTTTACATTTTAAAACATTATTTTTATAAAACGCGTAGCACTCTTTTCAATAGTTGTGCGTTTCTGCAAGTTTGAAAAATGCATATGTAAGGTATTGACAGGTGTAGCATAAAAAAACAGACTGTTGACCTCTCAGAGCCTCTAGTTTCCTATGAGCCTCATTTAATTTATGACCACAAAAGCTCCACCTTCTGATCTGAGAAACCTCTCCCATAAACTTTCACAAGAACAAAGTCTTTTACCACTTTTGCCTCAAGGGAATATTTCCCAGGCAGGAGGGACAGTAAGGTGGGAATTTACACCATGTTGCAGAAAAAGCAGCTGTTTTCAAAGTCTCTCCCTCCAGATGCAAATGTGATCCTGAGCCCTGTTGAGTCTGCCCAACGCTAGGCTGTTTTGGCTTTGTTTTTGTTAATTGTGGCAGATTTGAAAGGATGTGATAGCTCAACTTTGGTGGGATTAACAGACAAATGCCCGAGGCCATAGATGTATTAAGTGGTTTCCTGATGCTGTAATGTCCAAAACGCCTAATGACATACAATGCAATACACAATGCTTCTATATTTCTGTAACCCTTCATCCAAGAAAAGAAGTTTCCTTGACAATGGGCCTATATCCTAGAAATAGGAATGCCCAGCCATAACACAGATGGCAAGTGTGTTGAAAACTGTTCATACTTAATGAATAAACACAGCAGGCTAAGCAGCATCAGAGGAGCAGGAAAGCTGACGTTTCGGGCCTAGACCCTTCAGAAATGAAAGAAGAAGGGTCTAGGCCTGAAACGTCAGCTTTCCTGCTCTTCTGATGCTGCTTGGCCTGCTGTGTTCATCCAGCTGTACACCTTGTTATCTTAGATTCTCCAGTATCGACAGTTCCTACTATCTCTCATACTTAATGAATGAATATTTACTTGGCTTCCCCGCACAGAGTTTCCATTAAAAAGAATGGAATAGTTGCATTTATATAATGTCTCTCATGACCTCAGTACATTACAAAGCACATCACAACCTATGAAGTGCTTTTGAAATGCTGCCTCTACTACAGTGTAGAAAATGGGCACAAAGCTCTCACAAGTGCTTCAGCCTTATCTTTCCCTTCTTCTTTCAAAGATGGTGACTCATGATACAGTGTTTGAATATTTTAAATAGGACTCATGTACGTATTTCAGGACATATTCCTGAAATTGGTGAAGAGCAGTTTAACCTAGCTTTGCCAATAGGACTAATTATGTCTCCATGCTACTTCTCCCTCCACATTAAGATGGAGTTCACTGCCATTCCTACCTTCTCCCTCTACTCCTCTCTCCCAGTTGGCCTCCTTTCTCCAGAACTTACTTGACTTGGTCCCTGAACTGAACAACATTCAAATGGCCCAGAGCAGCAAGGGGCAGTTGACTTGTGAATATGTCTTGCCACAGTTATGATGACAAGACTGAAAGACCCTTTTAGATTTTTCCTTATGGGTGCACCTTGTCTATGTGTTGCATGAATCACATCTATTTTTATTAACTAATGTATTTAGGCACCAATTAATAAAGTTAAAATGGCCTCATCAATACCTTAGCACAAATCAAGCATCAAAGCTTATTCAGAGACAGTAGCAACTGCTGATGCTGGAGAATCTGAGATAACAAGGTGTAGAGCTGGATAAACACAGCAGGCTAAGCAGCATCAGAGGAGCAGGAAGGCTTCTCTGATGCTGCTTGGCCTGCTGTGTTCATCCAGCTCTACACCTTGTTATTCTCAAAGCTTTTTCATCTGCATTGCCAAATTCCACATCAGGCATTGCATTGGCTAACTGCACCTTTAAGGGGCCTGTGGTTCACAGTTTTGTTTTGTGTTATTCAGGTTGAAGAACAGAAGCGACCTGTCACGTCTCAAGTAAAGCGCCAAGCTTCCATGTCAAATGATGCCTCACAGAGAAGTAATTTTCAAAATAAAATTAAACGCCATGGCTCAAGTAAGCATACAGCCTTATTCTCAGTTTCTTCTTTGTCTGTTCCATCTTAAAGTAACTCTCCTCCTAAATGTTGATTTTGGGAAGCAGAATGGTAGGTTGAATCTGTAAAACAAAATAGTTAAACAATTCAGCCCCAGTAATTACTTTGTATGTCAGCAGAAGCACTCTCAACTGCTGGTTGATGCATGGATGGCAGTTCAAACAGACAAGGTAAACCATTACAATTGAATAAAAAGGCAAGCAGATTTGGTTTTCTTAGTCTGTTCACAAGTTTAGATTTTGTGGGTAGGGAAGGGGTCAGCTATTACTAAACAAAAGGACACTAAAGTTCGAGATGAGATTCAGCTGCTAATTCATTAACCTGAAAAAGAGAACCTTGACCGATCTTACTAACTTATTTGGTTTTATAAAATAATCTGTGAAGCTTCTGATAAAGTGACATGACACTGTTAAGCGGACCAACTGCTGTTTATTTAATTTTTTTAACCTTTTAAACCTGTGCCATCATGCAATTAAAATTAAATTGCCGTTATAGTTCTGAAGTGACAGAGGAATAGTTCTGCATGCAGTTTGTTTCACGGTCGCCACAGGCAGGTTCAAGGCCCAACAGTAAGAATTTGACGTTTACTAGAATATGAAAAATAACTCCTCATATTAACAGACTCCATTTCACTTTATTAAAATATATTGAGTTAATGATTTCATCTTAATAGCCCAGTGTTGATTCTTCCTTATATTATCTGCTTTGGAATATAATCTCTTATACAGTTCAGCGGGTTAAGACTGGGCAGGGGGTGAGATTATATCTTGAGTTGTTGTGTTTGTTCTGTTTATGACGAAAATCAGTGGGGACAGAATTTTCTTTATATCAGACTTTTCATGTCTGTAAATTATTGATTATTTCCAGATACCTGACTCTAAATAGACTTTCAGTCTAATTCCAGGTGGCTGCCAACGCTAATAGCACGAAATAAAAGTGTGACAAGGAGGTAGCAGGGCCTCTGGTCTTTGTATTCCACCACCATTTTGCACCATTTCAGTCAACATACATTGTTTCAATATTGCTTTTGGTTTTGAAAGTTGTGGAATTTCTCCTGACCCACCATGGTATTTTTGATTCTGGGTAACTGAACATTTTGCAATTACACTTTCAAACTGCTTCTTCTACCCTAGGGGAATATCAACAAGTGGCAAATCCAATAGGCTTTGTCATTAAATCTGACATGCATAGAGCAAAATAACCACCTTTGTGTTGTAATTAAAATAGTTTCTGGTGAACGTACTTTGAGAGATATAGGTACATTGTAACTTTTAAATGCAAAGTCTAATTCAATGAAATGCACAGATCTAGTTCATTTAAAAATAATGACAGTATTAGATCCACACTGCACACTGAGTAGATAATTTTTATCTGTTGTAATGAACGTCCAAAGATGAGGTCTCCACAGCAAGTCTAAAATTTCTAAACTCAAAAGAAATGTTAATGTGATTATTCCCTTTAACAAGTGTTGAATATATAATCTGTGCTAGTTAGCTGGGGATTTCAATAATAGTAAATATAAGTCACATCAGTCAGAAAGTAATCAAAATCTTTTTACTGCAAGGTTGCAAACAGAAATATCTGAACCATGATTATGTTTCATCTTAAACACACCAATGATTTATTGCTTAAAGTCCACAGAAATTGAGCTTGACTTCCATCTAAATGTTTTGACCACAAGGCTGTCATAAAACTGCAGCTTTCTGTGCGCTGCTAAGGTATAGGACAAGCCTTCAGCTCACAGTTGAATATCATGACTACAGATACACACAGGAAATGATAAAACTGTTCTTGTGGCAAGATGGTGCTTTATTGATGTTTCAGCTTCTTTGCAGAATGTCATGTATATTCCTTTAGGGTTAGGGCAGACAATTTATTACAACAGAATGATATTAATTAACAATAGTTTATTGCAATGGGATTGAGCTGCGATTTGAAGAGCATCCCAGCTCTATAGGACATTGTGGCATTTTCAATCCTTAACCTTCATCCACCCCTACATACCTTCTATTCCTCCTCATACCCCCAACCCAC
>JAHRHZ010000289.1:2194504-2225529 GCA_024137785.1 Ginglymostoma cirratum | reverse complement strand
AACTAGGAGCAGGAGTAGGCCATCTGGCCCTTCAAGCCTGCTCCACCATTCAATAAGATCATGGCTGATCTTTTCGTGGACTCAGATCCACTTACCCACGCTCTCACCGTATCCCTTAATTCCTTTATTGTTCAAAAAAAATCAACCTTAGCTTTAAAAACGTTTACTGAAGTAGCGTCAACTACTTCACTGGGCAAGGAATTCCACAGATTAACAACCTTCTGGGTGAAGAAGTTCCTCCTCAATTCAGTCCTAAATCTGCTCCCTCTAATCTTGAGGCTACGCCTTCTTGTCCTAGCTTCACCTGCCAGTGGGAACATCCTCTCTACTTCTATCTTATCTATTCCCTTCATAATTTGGTATGTTTCTATAAGATCCCCCCTCAATCTTCTGAATTCCAATGAATATAATCCCAATCTACTCAGTCTCTCCTCATAAGCCAACCCCCTCAACTCCGGAATCAACCTAGTGAACCTCCTCTGCACCCCCTCCAGTGCCAGTACATCTTCTCTCAAGTAAGGAGACCAAAACTGCACACAGTACTCCAGGTGTGGCCTCACCAGCACCTTGTATAGCTGCAACATAACCTCTCTGCTTTTAAACTCAATCCCTTTAGCAATGAAGGACAAAATTCCATTTGCCTTCCTAATTTCTTGTTGTACCTGCAGACCAACCTTCTGTGATTCATGCACAAGAACACCCAGGTCCCTCTGCATAACAGCATGCTGCAACTTTTTACCATTCAAGTAATAATCCTTTTTACTATTACTCCAACCAAAATGTATGACTTCACATTTATTTACATTGCATTCCATCTGCCAGACCTTTGCTCACTCACTCAATGTATCTATGTTCCTCTGCACACTTTGGTCTGCCACTCATCTTAGTGTCATCTGCAAACTTTGACACCCTACACGTGGTCCCCAACTCCAAATCATCCATATGAATTGTAAATAATTGCGGTCCCAACACCGATCCCTGAGGCACACCACTAGTCACTGATTGCCAGCCAGAATAGCACTCATTTATCCCCACTCTTTGCTTCCTGTTAGTCAACCAATCCTCTATCCATGCTAATACTTTACCCCTAACGCCATGCATCCTTATCTTATGCAGCAGCCTCTTGTCCGGCACCTTGTCGAAGGCCTTTTGGAAATCTAGGTACACCACATCCACTGGGTCCCCATTGTCCACCTTACTCGTAATGTCTTCATGGAATTCCAAAAGATTTGTCAAGCATGACCTGCCCTTCACGAACCCATGCTGCGTCTGCCCAACGGGACAATTTCTATCAAGATGCCTTGCTATTTCTTCCTTGATAACAGACTCAAGCATCTTCCCCATTAAAGAGGTTAAGCTAACCGGTCTATAATTCCCCATCTTTAAAATACCTCCCTTTTTAAACAGTGGCATCACATTTGCTGTTTTCCAATCTGCTGGGACTGCCCCAGAGTCCAGCGTATTTTGGAAAATTACCGCCAGTGCACCTGCTATTTCTCCCGCCATCTCTTTTAGTACCCTGGGATGCCTTCCATCAGGGCCAGGACACTTATCAATCCTTAGCTCCATTAGCTTGCCCAACACTACCTCTTCCATAATAATGATTCTTTCCAGGTCCTCACCTACCTTCTATCTTTTATCCCTCACCTACCTTCGTCTCTTTGTCAATTACTGGCATGTTATTAGTGTCTTCCACTGCGAAGACCGATACAAAATACCTGTTCAATGCCTTGGCCATTTCATCTTATCCCATTACTAAATTCCCCTTCTCAGCCTGTGGGAAGACTTCAGGATGTCTTAATATCTGCTATCAATTTAAAGATGAAGACAACTCCCAGGCAGGTATTTCACTTATATTTGAAAATTGGCCAAGCATTCATAATAAACTTAGCTGTCAAACAAAACCTGAGAAAGCTAAATAATGGAGCCTATTGAAACTGAAAAACTTAGAGCATTTTTCTTTTAAACTACTTCAGGTTTCCTATCATAAACGTATACCAGGAGCATGTGATTGTTTTTTTTTCGTTCTCCCTGAATTTGAAATGACTGAGCATTTAAGTTATTTCAGATTATTAGACCAGAGATCCCAAGGTGTGTTTCCTTCAATATTGAATGGATAAGAACAATCCTGTCAATGCTAAATAGTACTCTCGTGCACCTCAACGCTTACACTATGATAATCAAAGAAATGGCCCAATTCCCTTTGCAAAATCAACTATTGTAGTAAAAACAAACTAATTCATTATTTGTACTTCAGTCTGTTAATCAAAAACAGTCCAACAGCAAGAGACTGTTTTAGGTCCCCAATTGCACTGAGGTTTCCACATAGTTCGCAACTCCTAAGGGATCATAAACCTCACATCCTGAAAGAGGGAACTCAATTTTGTTAAAATTACAAGGGGTGGGGAACAGAAACATTGAATTGGAATTTGAACTGTTCACCCTTGCAACAGAAGGAACGTTGCCTCTACATATCACACTGATGAACATCGCTGGAAACAGAAATGGCTTGAGGAGTCTCGGAAACAGGTCCTTTCTGCAGTTTCTAAAAGGACCCCTGAGTTGTCCACACTCAGTGAAAATCTTGCCTAAACTCTGTCTTTTATGTGGTCTGTTTACATTTCAGAGTCTATTTTCAATACCTGACTAATTGCAACAGCAGTTCTATCTGCATGCTTAAACTTCTTGACCATACAAACTTCTCCTTTACAAAGTAAAATTATAACCCTAAAATTTCTCTTATTTTTCCATATAAATTTCCACATCCATGATTATAATGGGAATCAGCTATGTAAACTTGTCATGGCACCTTGTTGGCAGTGGTGATGCTAAGGCACCAAAGTCTTATTCCTTCATGAGTGCCATTAGTATTTCTATTTAGACCAGCTGAGATCATTTTAATGTTTATTTTGGCATGAGATAGAGGGATAAAGTTTTTACCAGAGATAATACCGAAAACAAAAAAGCATTCATTATGTACTAACAGACCACAACTGGGGAACCAAACATAAATAAAGATAAGGAAAAATAATATTGGAAGGGAAAGACTCATGTGTGTATGACTTAAAGGGGCACTAAAGTGTTTTTAATTCCAAATAATTAGCTGCTCACTTCTATTTATTAACTTCAGACTAGAAACTGAAGTTGAGACACTACCCTCCGTATTAAATGAAAAGATTCATTTATTAATTTAACTATTTGCAGAGTTGGTGAATATAGTCTTACCAAGTTTTGACAAATTTTGAAAATTTTGATACAAATATGAATTATTTTCATCAAAATACTCATCCATCCATCCTTCCAGTATTTTACAAAAATCCACCCACTTAGGAAATTGAAGCCAAATAACACTAGTGAGAATGAAATCCAAGCATGACCATTGTGTAGTTATGAAATGAAATGGGGATCAATTTGCAGCTGCAAATCAAATGCTATTTATTGAAAACTAGTTTAATTTACTGCCTGAAGCTTGACACCATCCGTATCTTTCAGATGCAAATCAGTCCAAATATGGGAAGACACGAGCAGAAGAAGATGCAAAGAGATGGCTAACTGAACAAGAGGCACTTGAAAATCAGAAAGATTCAATCCGCAGAGAACTGATACAGCTCCGCAAAGAGAAGAAAGAGCTCCGTGAAGCCCTGAAAGCACTCAAAGGTATTAGCTTTCACCCCTTACTACCTAAAATGAGTAATTTTGGAACCTAGTAAAGGATTTGAACCACATCCATTGCTACATGGGGACAGAAATCAATCAGTTGTTACATACTGGATAAATAGTTAAAGATATTAAGCCTATGGGTAGAGGATAACCTTTTCTTCCCGTATTTTTATTCTCAGAAGTGCCACAGTGAGCTAAAGATTTGGAAGCTAATATATTTAACCTTAGTTTCCATTATATCAAAGTGGAAAGAAATAATTTAGGTTCACATGTAATTACAACTTTAATTTGTGGTTATTCTCAATTCTTTGCATGCAAGCGGACCCTGGTACTACAGAAAAGAAGTATGATAATCTCCCTCAGTAACTCTGTCAATACAATATAATCAATGAAGATTGAGGCATTAGAGACGAAGGCTCAATTCCTGATTCATGCTAAGTTAAATCATCTCAGGCAATTTCGTGCCATGGACTTGACAGTTGATCCCGTCCCATCAGTTTGACCCCACCCCATTAATTTATCATTGAATGCATCAACTGGCCTAAAGCTGCTGTTTATGCACAGTAGATATGAACTAAACTCGTCACTCAAAGTTAAGATTTGTCTATCCCAGTCTAAATACACTTTGTGTTGTGATATATATTAATATCTGAGCATTAAATATTTCAAATGTGGATTATCATTCTTTCAAGTATAAATTGTTCATAGAGATACATAAAAAATGTAAAGCTCATTACTCAAAATCAGCCAAGATTGCCAGTGACCTGGAAAAGAGATAGTGCTCAGTATTGACCTTGAAGAAAGAAGTCCAAATCGATTTAGTGGCTTGTGGAACATTTATTTCCCCTATTCCAACATGGCTTTGAAACTGGTACCATCTATAAAGGAATCTGATAGGCAGCAAAAAAGAAAGTGAACTCAACAAGCAGGCTAAGCAGCAAAGCTGACATTCTTACAGACAGTAAACCAGGAAGTAAAACAACTGTTTTTAAAAATCAAATAACAATTAACAGTTTAGTCATTGAACAGGGGGCAACTTAACAGTTTTGATGAACATATAGCTTGAAGCTAGAACTGAAATATCAAACAAAAAAATTGTTTCAAAACTTGTGTAATTTTCATAGAATCCCTACAGTGAGGAAGCAGACCATTCAGCCCATACCAACACCTCAAAGAGCATCCCACCCAGACTCAGCATCCTACCATTTTCCCATAACTTCCACATTTTCCATGGCTAATCCACCTAGCCTCCACATCCTTGGACGTTACGGGGCAATTTAGCTTGGCCAGTCCACCTAACTTGCAGATCTTTGGACTGTGGGAGGAAACCAGAGCACCTGGCAGAAACCAACGCAGACACAGGGAGAATGTCTATGTGGAGTTTACACAGTCGCCCAAGTATGGAATCAAAGCCAGTTTCCTTGTAGTATGAGGTATTAGTGCTAACCACTGAGCCATCATGACACTCCATAGTTATCAAATTAGTTTTTCAGATCCAGAGAAGTTGTTCAGTGACCATGACTTAGGACACCATCAACACTTCAGTTCAAAGGGTTTTTGCATTTTCTATGTTCTTCTGCACTGCAGGTGGTGCATAAAAATTTGTATTTCATTTCAACTTACTGATTCTGTTGGGTTCATCTGCAAAGACTGAAACAGTGCAAGCTGTAAGCAGAAGTCATTGACTGCAGTTTCTGGATTTTTGTTTAACTGTGCACGTGAGAACATCACAAGTTGCTGACAGTTTTACACAGGCAATGTTGAATCATAAGTTTCATAGTCATTGCAACCACATTCTGGGCTATCAAATTCATCCACTTTAAACTTACACTACCTTCAGTCTTAATTTCACAGACCTTCACTGTAACTTGTCGAGTGAATACAGTATTGCTAGCCGCATTCATCCAGATCAGAGACGTCCCCTTTATTCCTTGCTGCAATGTCGTTATCAGGTCACACAGTCAACAATTCCTCATGCAAAATATTGAAATACCCCAATGCACAATGGCAAATCTCAATCATCTATTTCACTACTTTTGCTGCAGCTTCTATTGCCATCTGGTGGCTGACAAAAGTACATTCGCGTTCTTTAAACAAAAAACTGCTTTTTTTTAAGGTATCAAGGTCCCATCCATTAAATCAAAGTCAGAACAGATCCTGTCTTGGTCAATATTAATCCTTCAACCAAGTGAAAACAGTAAACAAACACACTAAATTGGCATAAACACATAAATAAGCAGTGGTCAAACAGTAACAATAAAAATAACATACGACAAAGTTTTTCAGCAAATGGTTCTGAAAGGGTCAATGTTGTAGATTGTGTAGAGCCTAATACAATTTGATGATATCATACATATATCAAACATTCTTGGGTAGAGAATTGAGGAGTCCAACTCCAGATTCTGATGAGGTGAGATATGTCATCTTTGGCTCCTGATAGTTTTAGAATGTTGTCTGACTAACCAATGTAACTTGTAAATACTACTATTTTGTAATAAACTACATTTTGTTAAAATGAGTGCCTCTTCTTGTTAAGAGGAGGTTCATCCTCTACCACTGTTATCCAAATAATCCCTCCAAATCAGTATAAAAAGGATTAGGTGAGGGCTTTTTTTAAGCACATGGATGGTTTCCCTGCTGCTGAGCCAGGAGGCACGGGTTCAGAGGTGTGACATAACATTTCTGAATGGATTATTGGCTGCACTCAGTCCCAACCACAAGCAGCTGGAGGTTGGTTCCAAAAACAGATGACAAGTCTTAAGTGACTTCCTGAGTATATGAACAGCACAATATGAATGCAAGTCTTTTTTAATCTTAATCTATTTGTGACATCAGATGAGGAAGAACATTAGTTAAGGCAGAACTCCCTCCATGAACTGAGGCAAATCACTAGAGCTCAAATGACAATGAATTTGCCTACAAACACATTTTGTCCCTTTAAAAATTATCTAAACAAAAATCATACAGAAAAAGTGACACAGTAAATATGTGCAAAATGTCTTTTTTCAATTTGTTCACACCTCACTTTGTACAGTAGAAGTACTTAAAAATGTCTGGAAAAACTCAGGAATTTTCTTCTGCTCAATGTCGGTCTTCAAATGAGTGCAATGCAGTCTGAAATGTTTTCAATGCAATCAAATATCTTTTCCATGTTTTCATACAGCAGTGCAAAAATCTGGAGCTTCTCAGTGGCCTTTGCAGGTTTAGTTAGGGAGACAAGTGAGCAAGCAGACATTCAGACTCTTCAAGAATACCAGACTCTGTAACCATACTTCCAAGGATTCAAAGAGAGATCTCAATGTTAAATGATGGCTTGCTGCCGATTTCACACAGTAATGTTACTTCACTCTGCTCTTATTTGGCTCATGTGTTCATATGACAAGCTGGCACAAGTTCTGCTAATCCAGAGTTAGATAGTCTCTTATTGGAGATGGTCATTGCCAGGCACTTGTATGTTATGAATGTTAATTGCCACTTGTCAGCCCAAGCCTGGATATTGTCCAAATCTTCTTGTGTTTGAACACGGACTGCTTCAGTATCTGAGGAGTCACAAATGGTGCTGAACATTGCACAATCATTGGCGAGTATCCCCCATTTCTGGCTTTATAATGGAGGGAAGGTCATTGGTTGGGCCTAGGACAGTACCCTGATGAACTCCTGTAGAGATGTTCTGAGTTGAGATAACTGACCTCCAACAACCACAACCATCTTCCTGTCCAATCAGTGGAGAGTCTGCCCCCCCACCCCCCGATACGCATTGATTCCAATTTTGCCAAGGCTCCTTAATGCCACACTCAGTCCAATGCAGCCTTGATGTCAAGGGCTGTCACTCTCACCTCTGGAATTTGCACCAAGGCTGTAATGAGGTCAGGAGTGGAATGGCCCTGGAAATACCGAACTGGGTGTCATTGAGCAGGTTATTGCTGAGCATGTGCTGCTTGATATCACTGTTGATGACACCTTCCATCACTTTACTGAAGATGAAGGGTAGAGTGATGGGGCAGTAATTGGCCATGTTGGATTTATCCTGCTTTTTAATGCACAGGACACACCTGGGCAATTTTCCACATTGTCCGGTAGATGCCAGTGCTGTACCTCTACTGGAAGAGCTTGGCTATTGGAGCAGCAAGTTCTGGAGCACAAGTCTTCTGTCCTATAGCTACAATGTTGTTAAGGCCCAAACTCTTTGCAGTCTCCAGTGCCTCCAAACATTCATTGATATCATGTGAGTGAATCAAATTGGCTGAAGACTGGCATCTGTGATGGAACATGCACTTGACACATCTGGCTGAAGATTTCTGCCTTATTTTTTGCACTGATTTGTTGGGGTCTTCCATCATTAAGGATGGGGATATTTGTGGAGTCTCCTTCTGCAGTGAGTTGTTTGTCTACCACCTTTCATGACTGGATATGGCAGGACTGTAGAGCTTAGATCTGGTCTGTTGGTTCGGGAGCACTCAGCTCTATCACTTACTACTTATACAGTTTGGCATGTAAGCATTCCTGTTTGGTAGTTTCACCAAGTTAACACCCTATTTTTAGGTATGTCTGGTGCTACTTGTGCACTCTCCATTGAACCAGGGTTGATCCTCTGGCTTGATGGTAATAATTGAGTGGGAGATATGATGGGCCATGAAGTTGCAGATTGTGCTGGAGTATAATTCTGCTGTTGATATCCCACAGCGCCTCATGGATGCCAAGTCTTGAGTTTCTAGGTCTGTTCAAAGTCTGTCTCATTTGGCTTGGTGATAGTACCACACAACAAAATGGAGGGTCTTCTCAATGTGAAGGCAGGACCTATCTCCATAAGGACTGTGCAGTGGTCATGGACAGATGCATGTTTTTTTTCCCCTCTTGTTGGTTCCCTTCACCACCTGCCACAGACCCAGTCTAGCAGTTATATCCATTAGGACTGGACTAGTTCGATCTGTGGTGCTGCTGCTGAGCCACTGTTGGTGGATATTGAAACCCCAGATCTAGAGTACATCCTGCGCGCTTGCCAGCCTTAGTGCTTCCTCCAAGTGTCGTTCAACATGGAGGGAGAATGGTACATGGTAATCAGCAGGAGGTTTCCTTGCCCATGTTTCACCTGAATGGGGCCTAGAGTCAATGTTGTGGACTCACAGGGCAACTCCCACACAACTATGTACCACTGTACCACCACCTCTGCTAGGTTTGACCTACTGGTTGGACAAGACATGTCCAGGGATGATCACAGTAGTGTCTAACATCCATCATTCATGCATCTGATGTAATCTGTATGTTAGGGTGAAAATAATGATGTTGAACCTGCTCATATGTAATGTTATGAAGATTACAAATTAACACCGTCATTCTTGGATTCCCCAAAACTTCCCAACTTGCCCCATCATAGTTTTACTCATGCAACACAACCCCTTGCTTGGTTGCTGTGTCAATTTCAAGGCAATTTCCTAAGTACAAAATATTTTGTGTTCTAGGTGAAGATGATGCAGTGCTATCACCATCAATGTCACTGGAAAGGAAAAGGGGTAAGAAGATTAAATTTAAAGTATATTTAACAATTATAAGAATCCATACATACTTTGGTTGTCAATTTCTGTGTGTAAGCAGAAATGATCCAGTTAATGATGGGCAAAGTGACACAATGATATAAACCATTGGAACATAGTTGTGTGTTGCCGTGAAATTGAAGCATGTTTGCTTGTTCACCCAAGCATCTGGGGAAATGGGAGCTGTGTGCCCCTCACTGCAAGTGGCAAGAAGGGCCAATAATTGGGTAACAAAAACAAAATTGCTGGAAAAAACTCAGCAGGTCTGGCAGCATCTGTGGAGAGAAAGCAGCATTAGTGTTTCGGGTCCAGTGACGACTCCTTCAAAATAATTGCGGGAAGTTGGCCCTGGAGAGGTACTCGTCCACTTCTCAATCCCTCAGCAATTAAGTGCTGGTTGAGAAGGTCCATCGGGGACATTCCAGACTCCCTACCATTAAGGCCCTTGAAAGAGGTAAATCAATGGCCTTAACTCAGCATTTCCCTGATTATTTGACTTCCCAACAAGTGGCTGGTTTGCCAACTACATAACTGGGTCAACCTGCATGCAAGGTTTGAGGAGGTGGGGAAAAAGGAGGCTCCTTTCTGGAGAGGAACAGGCGCAGGATAGGAGGGCAAGTGGGGGGAGGCGGGGGAGGGTGGGGGCACACAGCTAGCACACACTCCACACACACACTCCCCAAAAGGAAAAGACCTACGGATTTGTCATTGAATTACCTGAAGACGAGGTTTCCTTTAGGACCCAGAAGCTGGCCTCTGATTGGCTGAGGACTCTTGGCAAGACAGGACTTTAACATTGCAAACCATGACTTGCCGACAAACTCGTTGCTAACTGATTGGAGTCCAATCTGAGAAGCTCACTCATTGGTGGGGAGGGCTGGAGAGTCCATTACTACCAAACAAGCTCATCCCTATACTCAATCATTGCAAAATTAAATCTCAGTCTTAAGGTGATAAGTGTGGGTAAATACAGTGAAAATAAGAAAAACTCAATTTCGATAGGGAAAAATATTTTCAATTTCCCCTTTGAGGTTTAGTTGGCATGTTCATAATCTTGTTCATGAACAGCAACCTTACTTTAATGTACTTGCATCTCACTATTAGCCGAACCAACCTCATTTCTGTGCGGCTTCCAATTCTCCTTTCCTTCCCTGAGAAAAAGATGATGCCAATTTCCAACACAGAGTCAAACTGATGTCTTACTTTGCGCTTAAATGAAAGCTGCCAGCCTCTGTGGCTTGCACCGAATTATAAACACACAGGGAGAGGTAGGCAGCTTGTCAGTGTAGACCATTGAATGGTTGAGGGGCAAACAGGTTGCTATATCGTACTTTGCTATATTAGTGTCACATCTACAGCAAGTGCCAGCAGGTTTTTGGAAAACACACTGCAAGTGCTTGAACCAGATGGCCAGGCCTGGAAGTCAAAGGGAACTAGTCCTTAGTAGGATTGAGATGAACTGTAGTCAGTCCGTAGCAATCCTACTTCACAGGGATAACCACAGTAAGTCCAGTATTCCAGTGCAAGGAGCCTATGGCTTATAGGTAGTTCAGTCAGGATGCTCTGGAGACATCAATCTGGGGGTCGGAGTCAGTTTCTTTTATGGTAATGTTGGGGGGGAGGTGTTGTAGATGGAAAAGCAATTAGTGGTGATGCAGGAGCAGGAGAGGTGGTAGGTGTCCCCAGTGAGAACGTAGAAAGTACAGTGGGAAGGAAGGATAAGTTTTTAAGCTACATGCTGCAGATGCTGAAAATCTAAAATAAAAAGTGCTGGAGAAACTCAGCAGGTCTGTCTGGCTACATCTGTTTAGAGGGAAACTGTAGTCAACATTGACTTCAGTCGGTTTCTTGTTCAGAACCAGTTCTGAAGGGTCATACTGGCCTCGAAATGTTAATACTTACTCAGTATAAAAGGAAAGATTAAAAGAGGTTGAGGCTCTTGATTGGAGATGTTGCATACAATAATGAGTTTTACACCACGAACTTTAGTAAGATGAGTTTGCAATGACAAAATTAGAGTGAGTGGTGGCCCTGTGGGGGGGAAGTAGCAGAGAGAATATCCTTGGAATACAGAAGATTATTTACATTCTTCATGCACTGCAGTGCACTTCATTTCATCTGAGACATTGCTGTGATCCAGGGTATCTGGCCGGCTGAGTCTGGTGGGTTGGCCTCCTTTGCCATTCAGCAGGTAAAAGTATCCTTTTCCACCGCTCTGTCCACCAGCACCTACAGGTCCATCAGTGAATATAGCGTGCTTTCTGTAGAATCCCTACAGTGTTGAAACAGGCCCTTCGATCCTCAGAGCATCCCACCCAGACCATCCGTCTATAACCTACCTAATCTATACATCCTGAACACTACGGGCAATTTAGCATGGCCGATCCACCTAATCTGCACATCTTTGGATTGTGGGAGGAAACCGGAACACCCAGAGAAAACCCAGGCAGACATGGAGAGAGTGTACAAACTCCACACAGACAGTCGCCCGAGGGTGGAATCAAACCTGAGTCCCTGGCGCTGTGAGGCAGCAGTGCTAACCACTGAGCCACCATGCCACCCCTGGATCACTTCCTTGCAGGCAACTGTGCACTTAATTGTATCCCACTGAAACACGGCAAAAGCCTAGAGCACATCAGCACTGGTGAGGGAGGAGAAGCAGGGAAGTAATGTGTGTACTTCCTTCAAGAATATAGTTAAAGGCAATGAGAGGACATATAAAAGATCAAATTACTAACCGTGTTTTCAAGATTACCAGCAACTATGCACATGTCCTATTTAGGACATTGCTACATGCCTACATAAATAACACAATGAACACTAATTTGTCAAATAGCTCAATGAATTAATTAATTTGATGGATGACTGAGTTGTACAATGAGGATTTATCACAGATCTGCACTAAGAAAAATATGCATTTGGGAAGCGATCAGTACAATAGCAAACTTATTTTGAATAATCAATATGGTTATAATTGGAAGAATAACTTTTGACTTTGATTAGAATTGGCATGAAGTAGCATCTATCTTGGATTCCATCACTTAATTTGCTAATAATCCATCAGTACCTTCACACGTGAGTAGTAGACTGTTTGGTGAGATAGAGACTGACACCATTGTAATTCTGCTGTAAGAAGGTGTCAACAGTTTCAAAAGAAATGGTGAGGAATTAAGCAAGAAAAAAATACACAAATGTACCAGAACAATATCAAGGGATGGACATTCATTCTCAATTGATCCAAAGTAATTCATACCTAAAACTTCCAACAAATTGTGACTGGTTCAATTCAAATCATTTTGGATTAAGCTACACTTTGTACTTGGGATACTCTAGTAATCCTTTAGAAAGGTTTTATTTCAGATGTTAAAAAGAAATGAATCATGCAGATGGTAATTCTGTTCATAATGTTCCCAGGTAAAAAATCTCAAATTGCTCTAGAAGAGAAAATCAGATTATTGGAAGAAAAATGTAAAGATAAAGAGGCTGAACGAGTGGAAGTGGAACTCAAATTAACTCAAGTAAAGGAGAATCTGAGGAAAGCCATTGCAAGGGGAGCAGAAATTAATTCATCCGTTGACTCCAAATCAGACACGTCTGGTCTGCAGGTACTTGAAAAATACTGTTTCGGAAAAGGAAATAAATCACGAAAAATAAAACAACTAACCTCATATGTATTATCTATAAGATATCCCTTACCAATCAGTTGACAGATATTTATTTTCCTTTGAGTTAGGAAGTTGTCTGTTCAAGGGCTATTCTGGTACTTGATCACAGTTTAGGTTTAGATACCAGTACAAGGTTGAAAAATGCAATACTTCCTCAGCCTGTCAGTTTGACTAACCTACCAATTACCTTGTCAGTGGTGTGTAAATTACTATACTATTTGTGAATGACAATGGGCTCTTCTGGTGTTCTGACCAATATTCGTCTTTCAATCAGCAGCAAAAACAAGTGACCTGATCAGCCATCTCATTGTTTTATCTTCGTATGTGCAAAATTTTCAAACGTGTTTACATAATAAAGCAGTCATTTCACTTTTAAGTAATTCATTGTATGTTGAGTGATTTGATGCATTGAGAACTATAATCAAAGTACCAAATAACACTAATCCTTTTTCTATTCAAGTAAAAGAAAAGTTCCAGAAACTTTTCACCTAAACTTGAAAGTGTTTCCCCTAAGAGGGTAGATTTTGTTCACCAAAATTCAATCCAGTGCTAAGTGAAAGTGCCCCATCTCACTGCCCTAGATCATTTAAAAAATCCACAGTACAGATTCAATCCCGAACGTCTCGAGTAAACTTATCTTGTCCAAGGTTGTAGTAAGGATTCTATTGACCTCATAACATCTCAGCTAAAGAAAGGGTTTTTATGGGTGGGTGGGGGTATTAACAAGAACCTATAATCTTAATGTTAAATGACTTGTTCCAAAAGATTTTCATCTTAAATGTTGAATGAGGAAAATCTCAGCATGCACCTGAATTTCTACTCTCACAATAGGTGGATCTTTTTGCTGAGAGTACAAAAGCAGAAAATCTCCCTTTTACATTTACAAAACAGTGGATTGCATCAGTGATTCCCTAATAGCTATGCTGTTAAATGCACTGTCTGGTATGTGATTAAGCTACAAACTGGAGGAATATCACAGGTGTCATCTAAAACTTGCCTTGAGCTGCCCGATTAAAGCAATAGGCCAAAAAAAAGGAAAAATAAACCAAATACCCAAGTCTAGTGACAAATCAGTGATTTTGCTTCAAAACAAGAAGTGTTCTCATTTGAACATTGGGCTAGAACCCCGTTTTTTTTATGGCTGCAGTGCCATCATATACCAACAACACATTGTCAGATCTCTTATCTTGCCATTTATGTAAACTGATAGAGGATTATAGCACCATTAGCAAATGGGACTTGTCATTTCCAAATAAGTACAGAAAAAGAAAGTACAAAATCTATGCTGCAGCAAATAAAATGCTACTTTGGTGGAATATTTTGACAAATGGCAGTAAGGTTTTCAAGGTGAGAATTGTACTTAAAGCTTAACAATATGAAAGTATTTGGTATCCACATGTAACTGTGTTGTCTAGCAATTCCGTTTCACATTTGATAAGCTTTGTCATACACTTTAATTTCTGAAGGAAATGAACGGATATTGAATGTGTTTTTGATTGAAAATAAGAAAAAGCTCTGCCCTTCACTGGTGTGGGTGAGTAATATAGTTACTAAAATATTGTCTTGTATTCCCCCCAGGGTGAGAATAGTTACACAGAACATCATTTCCTTCCTGTGAACTGTGCTTCAGAAATGAGAAGGAGAGCTCCCACCATGATATCTTCCAGTAAAGGATGTGTCTTACAAAAGGCCAAGGTATCATCATGTTTCAATAGCTTATCCCTGGTAGGAAACAAGGTAACATAGGTTCGAGCTCCAGTTTGCCACTATCAGTAGTCCAAACACATTTATACTCAAATCACAGCTTCTCTTCACTATATAAATGCTTTCCCCATCAGTTGGAAAGTGACTGGAGAAATATGTGCACAAACAGATCCAACCCATTTGCAATGTACAAGTCAACCTTCAAATTGTCCTTGCAGAAAGAAAAAAAATCTAGACGTGTATATTGATTATAGTATATGAAACGCCAGTGTTAGTGTAAGAGAACACATTCCTATTTATCAGTTGCCATGTCTCGACATGTCTTAGACACATGGCAATATGACCCAACTTGTCTGCTTAATCCCATGTGCTAACTTCTAAGGCAAGTATAACCCTAAACATATATCTGAGCCCAACACCTAATGTGAGTATAGCCATAAAGACAAATTTATCAGCTGAAAAATGAGATTGATCAAGTCTAGTAATAAGTCTAGTGCATTTTGGCACTAAAGAAAGGTGCGTGTTTCATGTTGTGAACCACGAAATTGACACAAAATTACACTGACGTGCAATGCTGAAAGCTGCTTTAATATCATTTATTACATATGCATTTAGTGGAAAAATAATTTACGGAAGAATGATTTTACAAGATGTGTTTCTGATTTCTAAGAGATAATTCTGATGCTTATCTGGGAATAATTTATGATAGTGTATCCAAATGTCTTGTAAATATGTTCATACAGCACAAAAATGTATTGCTGTCCACCTTACCCCCAGCACTCCCCAGTGGTTCACTTGGCACTGTTCCACACAGGATCTGTCTCAAGTGTTGAAAATCTTCACATATTCGGCGCTACGTGACTCTGGCAGTAGAGATCATTCTGGGAGATGTTTCATTGTTAGGGATGCCTCTTCATAGTCAGACAACAGATGGTGTTGCAGCAGAACGGAAATTAAATTCACTTTATATATTCACAAGCAGAAGTGATTAAAAGTAGTTACATATTTCACATGGGCTAATCTATGAAAAAGCTATTTATTTAATTCAGTCCCAAATATGGGCAGACTTTGCAGACAGTTGTGATTCAATGGCACATACCACCGATTTAAAGCTATCCACAAAAACCTAGCAGTTTTTGTGGGGTGGATTTAAGTTGAGTCTGGAAAAAAGATAAAGGCATTCAGAAATAGAGACAGCATCAAACAGGGCAAGCAACCATTCACTCACATTGAAGGATTCTCACAGAAAGCAAACCAGGAAAGGACAGCCTTCACATTTCAAATTTTGAGCAAAAAAATTTGAATGGTACACATTAAAAGCTAACATAAAAAGATAGTTTGGTCTATTATATATTAAAATAATAGAAACACAAATGGCACTGCACAACTATAAAATTAGTGTTTCATGGCCAAACATTTGATCAAGTCTGCATATCACTTAATATGCCATTAAGAACAGTTACACTTCAAGGTTTAATTTGCTCATTTTTTAAAAAATGTAGTATGACAACATACAGAAGGAAAGTTGACAATTCAGTGATTTCTAAAGATTTAAGTCCTTAAAGATGACAACAATGTGCCCTGTGGTGGAGCAGAAAATTGACAGTTAACTGGATATTTTGCATTTAACGGTACATGTTGAGATGCAAGAAATGGCTGTCAATTTCAGAAACAAACACACTCATTAAAACTGCAAAGTCAGGATTATTGTACAGGCAAAATCAAGTCAAAATAGAACGTTTGAGGGAATGGCAAATCAAGCAGTGTTTCAAAGCTTTAAAAGGACAATGAGTAGTTTCATGATTCACAGAATTTGATTTTCCAAATTATAAGGATTTGTTTTGTGTTTTCAATTACAGGAATGGGAGAAAAAGACAGGAACATGAAATGGATTGAGGAATGCGAATGCAAAGAATTATTTATTAAAATGGTAAAAAGTAATAAATTTGAAGTTTTTTAGGATGTGGCAAATGCAAGATCTTCCTGTTCCTCCAGAACCAGCAAATGGGAGCATGTTCAGAAGATGGAATGCTAAAGGATAGATGTCTTATTATATTTCAGTATCAAAATTTTACTTCAGATTGTGTGGTTCAGAATTTCTCTGGTATCCACAGAATTCATTCCTTTATCTTGTAGTGACAATTCCAATGAAGACTGGAATGAAAATCCAATATACTCAAACATTACTCAAAGACAAATTCCTATTTATAAAATTGTACATTTGCGATAGTAGATGCCTTCAGGAATAATCAACAATTGAACATAATGATTTTAGCCTGACCAGAATGGATAATCATGGTCGGACTAGTCTTTAATATGGTTAGGTTCATTGTTATAAAAGATTTTTTAAAAAAAATAACACTGACTCTTTTGTATAAGCTGTGAACTTCCATAACTACGAGCACTTTGGGGATGGAACCTAGCCTGCTCAGTTAATGGAATAAAAAAAATTTGGAGTGTCTGAAATTCATTTGGGACATCAATGCACAATTCATTCCCAAACATAATTACATCATGGTGGTATTTCACTCTAACCTCCCCTTCCTGCCCCAGGATCTTTATACTGTGATTTATTATGACATTAACATCTGCAACCGTAAATCCCTTTCTTAACAGCAACTGCATCAAAGTTAGTCTTGGAGTTGTTTGTCCCACAATACTACAAAGTAAATTTCTTCTGATATCTGTTTTTTAAAGTACGTAGGTATAATATTATCAAGCTCTGTCAGCCTGGACCAAGCTAATAACACTGCTTTTACCCTATCGTACATAATTTATGATTCTGATATCAGATTTCCTTAAAGACTTCTTCCTTCCAATGAAAAAAGGAATTAGTCACTCAAGTCAGTGTTCATATCTCAATTAGATCAATGGGTTACATAGACCAATCACAGCCTGATCACTAAAGCTACAAGTAATCCCATGAGCACTTTGTCAATACCATGTCACAGAGGTCATGAATTAAAAAAATGTTTGGTGCTTGGTAAGATTATGAATAATTTGAAGTAATGTGGTGTATCAATACTTGGCACTTGTGGACATGGCGTGGCTATGATTACTGTAAACAAATATATACTGTATTTAAAATAAAACATCACAGGAGAATCAAAGCAAAATAATAATACCAAACCACCTAAACAGAATAGATTAGATTAGATTAGATTAGATGATAAAAGACTTGGTCAAAATAGTATCTTAAATAGAGAAGTAAAGAGAATTCCAGAGATTTAGGTCCTGAGCAACTGGGATTGTAAGCACAACTGATGGAACAATGCTCAAGAAACCAGGTTAGATGAATGTAAATCTCAGGATTGCGGAGCTAGAGAAGGTTATAAAAGAGAGACAGGGAGTTGTTGTTACTACCATGATGCTGCCATTTGGCAAAAGGCTAAACTCGATGGGGTTTAATCTAATATCACCAGATAAAAGCCAGAATAAAATCAATTAATTTTGAACCTTAAAATGTTAAATGTGAAAAAAGATTTTTGAACAAATTGTAGCTACTCATTCAGTTCTTTGTTTTCTATTTTGAGAAGCTGCAGGATTCAAAATTTGTGTTATTCTTGCAATCTTCAATATTTAACATCATTTCTGAGACTTTAATGCTATTAATATTAAAATATTACTGATCAAAACAAAATATGCTGAAAAACATTTTTGTTTAAAGTATTTTCTGAACAAATTTCTAATTTTCAATACTTGGATCAGAGCGACAAATGTTTCCTTAAAATGCATTTTTAAAAGCAGTTTGTAAATAAATTGAATCAATTAGAAATGGGTTTATGTTTCAAATGAGAATTACCATGTTTTCCTAACTAACTCTCCACTTACCTTATTTTCAGGATATTGGTGGTGTCTGCTCATTCATTTCATTTTATAGTGAATTCTTCTATGTGTACTTGTATACAAGTAGGAACCAATGCTGTCGACAGTTTTTACTGATATTCCTTTCCAGTTGACTGATTTGATATTCAGTCATGTACAATTTGATTGTCAGTAGTGTTCAAACTTGCAACAATTACTGTTTAATTTGTAAGCACTTTAAAGGATATGATTCTCCATATATTTAAAGGACTAATAAACAGTTTTCTTAATTAACAGTCACAGATCAGGTTATTATGTACACTCTCTTCCCCACCCTCAAAAATAAAAGTTTTTGCATAACAATGTTGTAATTGAGTGTACTATGTGCGAAACATTTCCCCTTGAAGTGTGACTGATTAGAGATCAAGTCATGGCACAAATGTGACTTACGTTGAACCCTGTGCTTTTGTTACACTTTTGCTACATATTTGCTTAATTCGGGCTGACTGTGTTCTTAGAATAGTTCCTGGTTCACAAACAATAGAAAGCATCAAAATTTAGAAATGTTTGGAAAGATAAGCAGTGAAAGATTTAAAGTTTTCCTCTAGTTAGTAAATCAGTAAGAAAAGCAGCCATTATCAGTAGGAAAACATAGGAGAAAGTTAAAGTAGATTTCTTCTCCCCACTCATTGTAATCAAACTTAATCCATGTAACTGAGCTCTTAAACACCAGCTGAAACTCCACAATGCCTTCTTTCAAGCAGGCCCACAGTAATACATGCCAAAATCAGGCATATGAGTGGTCAGTGACAGGCCTTCCAAGAGCAAAGACTGAGGAGCAGAAATCCTGGTTTTAGTAAACTGCCAGCCTATAGGTTTCTATTTCAGACGGTGTCATCAAAAGCAGTGGCAGTTGTCAGCAATACACCTAGAGGCCCAGGATCAGTGGAGGTCCTTACTGTTTAGTGAGGCAGGTTGGGGCTACATGGAGAAGGTCAATGGGGGGCAGGGTAGGGGAGGACAGGTTGGAAGAAATGCAGATGGACTCGGGCCCTACTGCACTCTTCCTGATGCCTCAAATCATCCTTCAATCAGCCACAGGGTATCAGCTGAAGAGGAAACCTGATTCCTGTCATTGGGTTTGTTTTTGAGGCATCATACATGGCAAATGTCTCACCCACCACTTGTTGAATATCAGCAGCAGCTGGCTGAAGCCCTTAAGTTGGCATTTAGGGGTTCAGTTAGTATCAATGCTGAAAGGCCATCCACAATTCTTTCTGCTCTGGGCTGAAACAGGGAGAGAAAGGCGGTGATAACCCCATTACTGCACTCTCTCTCTACACAAGCCCCTTCTCAAAAACAGACTTCAGGGGAGGCATTAAATTCCATCCACTCTCTGATGTACTTTACTACAAATGATTTTAGTGAGATAAGTAATAGAACATTTGAGGAATGGGTATTTGGAAAGTACAATTTAAAAGTAATGCGTACAGACAATACAGCAGATAACTTTGGTTGAAAATTGAGCAGTCAAGAGACAAATAAAACACAAGTTCCAAGAATCTTTATTGTCCACACAATGCTAAGCCATCTATTATAAACAACTGACAACACACACACACACACACACACACACACACACACACACGAGCTAATAATGACCTATTGATTTCAAATCACAGAAAGAACCATATTTTCATTAATGAGATTTGAAGGTTATTTCAAGAAATCTGTTGAAGTAGGTTATATGTAGCCACAGGAAGCAGGCAGGACCCCAGCAATGGAAACAGTTAGGAATACTGAGTGCCAACTAGTTACCTGCACCAGTGAAAACTGCAGAAACTGAGAATGAAGGGAGTTGGAAATCTGGTCCCACGTACTGATTTTAAAGTCAGTGAATCTTCATCAGACTCCATGGAAAAGTTTACATTTCATTGTTTGCTGCACTGCAGAAAAGGGCAATGACTGAGCTCTGTGGGGCAGTGTGTAGCTAAATGGAATGCATAAAACAGTGATGGTTTCTCCTTAGGGCTGAAACTTACACCTTTTTAGCTCAGTGTTAATTTCATAAAGGTCTTTCTCACTATCATTCTAAACCTGGCTCATTAGCTACCTATCCCAAACTATGGCATCCCTCACATCTGATGCTAACTCCATTTTAACACTCACTGTAGCCAGAAGAACTTTCCACACACTGGATATCCCAAAATACACTAGGATACCTAGCACTGGCATCATCTTCAAAGGGCCATTGTACACTAGGATAAGCATAGGACAATCCGGTGCTGCCCTACATGGTTCCTGTATTTGGTTCTGCATATGCCAGATAGGGGAAGGTGCTCTGAGTACTGTTGGAATGAGGTCAGCCAGGTGAACCTCATAGAATATGAGTTCCTTGATTGGACCAGGTTAACAGCCCAAATCAGACAGTCCTGGTTGACAGATATAAACAGGAATGGCAGAGGTTCTGCTCAATCTAGGAGCCAGCACTGAGCTACCTAGGTCTGTGTTATGCACTAGGCACATGTAAATGAAAGGTGACTTGGTGATGGGATACCAGCCTTTGTGGAGTTATTTCATTCTGTTTGAAAACCCACGCTTAGAGATCCTGGTGGAAGAGATGGTGCAGAGGAAGAATGTCCTCATCCACTGGCAGAGGAGGCGATGCTTTAAGAGCCTGCCAGCCTGGTAACAGGCTGCCACCTGGATCATTACAATTTCTGCTATCTGGGAGGAATGCCCTACAGTTAAGGAAGAAGGTTAATGACCTCTGCTCAGCCAACGTAAGCACCACCACCTTCTCTCTGCTACTGCGCAATCACTGCAACAGCACCAATCTTCTATCGAGGCTCATGCTCTACCACTCTCTCTAATACAAACAGCATCTTCATCAAGGACACCCCTGCTGACGCTGCCAACAAAGGACAATGTCACTTCTGCTGACGCTGCTCCACCACCGCCTCTACAGCCACCAACTCTACAGCCAATGCCAGCCCCAAGCCCTGCTGGGTCTTCATCATCCCCCCTAACCTTCCCCTCACTGAGGATGAACTGTCCTCAGTAAAGGACTCCCCTTCATCCCCCTCCACCTGAACATCAATGAATACCACTCACGCCTGGATGTCAAACAGCTTTTTTTTGCTGCCTCTGCCTCTGTGCTTATTTCTTTAACCGTGAACCGAGTCAAACCCTCCCTCTACTGACCCCTTCTCCCACCTCCAACACACCCCATCCTCCTGGACACCACCCCAAGGCCTCCTACCCTCCCTCGACCTCTTCATCTCCAACCGCCGTCGAGACATCAATCACCTCAACCTCTCCAGCCCTCTCACCCATTCCAACCTCTCCCCCACAGAACATACAGCCCTCCGCTCCAACCCTAACCTCGTAATCAAACACGCGGACCAGGGAGGCACAGTTGTGATACGGCGCACTGACCTTTACATCGCCGAGGCCAGGCGCCAACTCTCTGTCACCAACTCCCATCGCCCCCTTGATCGTGACCCATCCCTGACCACCAAACATCATCTCCCAGACCATCCATAACCTCATCACCTCAGGTAACCTCCCGCCCACAGCCTCCAACCTCATCATTCCTCAACCCCGCACCGCCCGTTTCTATCTCCTTCCAAAAATCTACAAACCTGACTGCCCTGGCTGAACCCATTGTCTCTGCCTGCTCCTGCCCCACTGAACTTATCTCCACCTATCTCGACTCTATTTTCGTCCCCCCAGTCCAGGAACTCCCCACCTACCTCCGGGACACCACCCACGCCCTCCACCTCCTCCAAGACTTCCAGTTCCCTGGCCCCCAACACCTCATCTTCACCATGGACTTCCAATCCCTGTACGCTTGCATTCCCCATGCAGATGGCCTAAAATCCCTCCACTTCTTCCTCTCCCGCAGACCCGACCAGTCCCCCTCCACCGACAACCTTATCCACTTAACTGAACTCTCCTTACCCTTAACAACTTCTCTTTCAAATCCTCCCACTTCCTACAGACTAAGGAGATGGCCATGGGTACCCGCATCGGCCCAAGCTATGCCTGCCTCTTTGTAGGATACGTGGAACAGTCTCTCTTCCGCAGATACACTGGCCCCAAACTCCACCTCTTCCTCCACTATATAGATGACTGTATCGGTGCCGCCTCGTGCTCCCACGAGGACCTTGAACAGTTCATCCACTTCACCAACACCTTCCACACCAACCTCAAGTTCACCTGGACCATCTCTGATACCTCTCTATATCCACCTCTGGTGACCACCTCGAAACTGATTTCTATTTCAAGCCTACTGACTCCCACAGCTACCTAGACCACACCTCCTCTCACCCACCTTCCTGCAAGAATGCGATCCCCTACTCCCAATTCTTCCACCTCCGCTGCATCTGCTCCCAAGATGAGGCATTCCACTCCCGGACATGCCAGATGTCCTCATATTTCAAGGACCGCAACACTCCCTCTTCAGTGATCGAAAACGCCCTCGAAACCATCTCTTGCATTTCCCGCACCTCAGCCCTCACACCTCCTCCCCGCAATGACAACAAAGACAGAATTCCCCTTGACATCACTTATCAACCCATTAACCTCCGGATTCAATGCATCATTTTCCGCCACCTGCAATCTGACCCCACTACAAAGGATATATTTCCCTCCCCACCCCTATCTGCCTTCCTGAGGGACTGCTTTCTCCACAAATCCCTCATCGGGTCCACACCAGCCCTGGCACCATTCCCTGCAACTACAGGAGGTGCTACACCTGCCCCTACACCTACCCGCTCACCTCCATGCCAGGCCCCAAAAAAAAACCTTCCACAATAAACAGATGTTCACCTGCACGTCCGCTACAGTGGTCTATTGTATCCACTGTTCCTGATGTAGCGTCCTCTACATCGGTGATACCAGGAATGACTCGGAGACCACTCTGTAAAGCACCTATGCTCAGTTCATGACAAACGACAACACCTTCCAGTCACGAACCACTTCAACTCTCCCTCCCACTCCCTGGACGACATGTCCATCCTGGGCCTCCTCCAGTGTCACAACGACACCACCCGGAAACTGGTGGAGCAGCAACTTATATTCCGCCTTGGAAGCCTACAACCCAATGGTCTCAATGTGGACTTTACTAGCTTCAAAATCTCCCCAGCCCCAGCCTCAGCCCAAGACCAACCCTCCCTCTCATCCCCGCCTCATTGACCTGTCTGTCTTCTCTCCCACCTATCTGCTCCTCCCTCCTCACTGACCAATCCCCACAGCTACCTACCTGCTGCCATCATCCGGCCTACCTTTCCCAGCCCAATCCCCCCCACTCTATTTATTTCAGACCCCCCTTCCCCTCCCCCATTTCTGAAGAAGGGTCCTAACCCGAAACGTCAGCTTCCCTGCTCCTCTGATGCTGCCTGGCCTGCTGTGTTCATCCAGCTCCACAATGTGTTTTGTTTTCCCTCACTTGTTCCCTTCCATCCAAACCTGCCTATCCTCCTAATTCTACATGGACTCTCCACTGTCTACACATTCACTGTAGAGATATCATCACCTTTTCCTGAGCAACACTACCATCTATGCCAGTCACTTTTGTCACTCAAACTCTTCGTTCCTCATTTAATTCAAACATACAAGTATAAAATCTAGAAGAAAGCAGCCTCCATTAGAGTGGAAAGTGTCTAGACATGCAGTGGGCTGACTGATATTCAGCTCTTCACCTGCTACATGGAGAGGTTCCTGACTTTGACAGTTAAGTAGCCAATTGACCTTGCCCAAGCCTGTAGCCTAATATTGGAAACTGTCTTTCATTTCCTGTGCCAGGACTGTTACTGAAGGCTGTCTCCCTTGACAGAGGATTGCTGACAACCATGTGGACAAGCAGACCGATTTATGTGTCTGTGCTTACATGGCATGTGTGGTCAAAACTCTCAGAACACAAGGGAAAAGTACCCCTTTACAGTACACGCCAGAGGCAATTCCCTTCTAAATCCTCCTACAGAGCTTAATTTTAACTGTGGCTGCATCTCCTAGTTTTGAGAATTTGATAGCTCCTTCCTTCATACAATTAAGCTTACACTTTCTCAGCTTCAAATTAGTCCTTGATTGATTGATTCAACCAAAATAAAACTTGCAGTACGCAGCTTCTACTGAATTCCTTAAACTGAGGTAATCTATTTCTTAATTCTAAATTATCTTTTCAATTTGATTGTAAAAATCTCTCAAAAAAAATGTAAACAAATCTCATTACTCCAAGAAGTCCTTTTCTCACATTTTAAGAGATGGTTCAAAATCAAAAATCCAAACTGAACATTAAATGCTATTAAAATATACATATAAACACCCTAATCTTTCTTTGTCGTGGTGTAAGGTTTAATGGGAGAGACAGAGACCGAGACTTTATTCAGCTAGAATTGAAACAACAAAAAAGGGGAAATAAGCTTAGAGTGATGTAGGGCGGGGGATGGAAGGTATTGAAATCTAGACTGATGGAAAGGATACTAGTTGTAAAGTCCAGTAAGGAAAAGTTTACGTTTTAACAGGTTCTACCAAAAATTTGAGGGAAGAAATCTTATGGGGAATCTTCATGTCTTTTGAAAAAGAATAGCAAAACCAATGAATTAGCCAGAAGAACACTGGGTGTTATCTGCCACTTTGTTTTGCATGGGAAGCATAGGAAATTTATGTTTTGCTGTCAGATGAGGGTTCCAAGAATTATGACACTATAAAACAGAGTGACATCGAGTGCATACAGGATCCCTGAGGAAAAGTTTTTAAGGAAACAGCCTGGGCAAACCTGTGTTGAATTCAAAATGGTTAAGCAAGTAATTTTGACAGGTAGATAGGAGCATTGGAAGTTGATACCAAATATGAAATCCTTAGAGAGATCATTCCCTTGGAAGAGTTTAAAAACTCACCATCTCCTGAAATGAGAACCCATTTGAAGACCAAAGAGTTGCAAGAGAGGCAGCAGTGATGGTTCAGGATTATGAGCTGGTCCAAAGTTAGCACCTCCCACCTCCATAAAATTCAGAAAGGGGAAAAAAACAAGCTGGGGTAAAGCGTGGATAGTTGGAATGCCTAGGAATATCCTCCCTAGGCTAGAAAGGAAGATAGAGAGGTTGGAGGTGAAAAATCAAAATGCCAATTTTAATGTATTCCTTTGTGACGAATTGAAAATCATTCATCCAGAATGAAGATGTTTAAAGGGAGACCCATGAGGTTTATGGGAGTTTGTAAGAGAGTCAAAAAGTGAACGCAAATGGAAAATGCCATACTACAAATTATAGAATGAATAAAATTCTAGATGTAACTCTCTGCAAGTGCAGAAGAGGGAGTTAGGGTGGATAAGAGATATGGGTTTTTTTCCAAAGGAACGATCATGCATATAGGTACATAATAATAAAATAGATAGGGCGTCTACTCAAAAACTTCTGCTGGACAAGGATTTAGTTTTCCCTCTAGAATGTTCAACAAAAGGCAAAAGAAGTGTTTTGACATTGGAACTGGGGTATTATATTCACATGTCCAGTTTTCCCAATCCAGTCAAAGCAGGACTTGTTATCTGGGCCAGAGTTCAGAATAGTTCAGAAATTGGTTGTGGATTGAATTGATTTACTAATAAGGAATAATTTAGCATAATTAAAAGTTATAGCTTTGCTTATAACCAGGGAGGTTAAAAAGATGATACAGTTGAAAGAACAATTTTCATATATCATATGTAGTGGCTCAACATAGTCCATCACTTAAGGCCACAATATTACCACAAGTAGAGGTCAGGGCAACTGAAATTCTTTCGGAGTGAGGATAATTCAAAGAAAATGTTTGTTATGTCTTTGTTAATTCAGGTTCAGAAAACAGATTGTGTTAGAAATTAAGTTAGCAGTCAGCTCAGATGAAAGTAGAGGCTAGAGGGATATTATATTGAAAACAGTTCTGATGAGGAAGTGAAGACATCATTACGGGCTTCCAGAAGAAGATTGTACTGCTTGCTGTTCATTAAATAATGGTACTGCCCAGTTCTTGTGAAGAGATAGAGAGTGGCATATGAAATTCCTGTGACAGGACATACAGGAGACATATATGGTAAAAGCAAGTACTGTTAAACACGTATTTTAGTTGGCCAAGATTTCAAAAGGATGTAGTACAAGTCTGTTGTACATATCTTACATACCAAATCCTAAGAAAACTTCAAAATGTAATAGAACCAATACGATACCTGTATATCCTTATGGATATGACAAACCAATTTCCAAAAGTTAGTCTCTGAGGAACCTTTATAGCTAAAAGGTAGTGGAAAAGTTTTTTTTAAAAAAATGCTCATTATAGCCTATCACTAAACTGCAAATCTGATTGAGGTTCTAGGTTTGTGTCTAAATGATTTCCAAATTATCATTAGCAGCGTGGGTACAAAACAATTGAAGTGAACTGCATATGATCCACAAACACATGGTGTTTTAATGAGTGATACCATCAGATTCTTAAAAACAGGATTAAGGCATGCTGTCATTAATACATTTCTTACCATTTGCTATCAGAGATCCCCAAATGAATCTACTGGATTTAGTCCATTTTAATTGATCTATTGCCATGAGGTAATAGATCTATGTTAAAAACTGAGTAATGTAAAAGTTCTTCAGACAAAAAGACGAATACTGAATCTTGGTCTAGGTGTGCAGTAGCATGCAAGTTAGCACAAGAACATTTGAAAAGCAAGGCACTCAGAAACAAAAATGAAAGAATGATCAGACAAACTTGTTACCCTAGAATTTTTCAAGCAGGAAACAAAATGTTGATATTGTTCGCTTTACAAGTTGAACTTTTTGAAAGATAAAAACTCAGTGTCTATACTAACTTTAATGTGAAGTGACTGCTGAGATACTGATCCGAGGAAGAATCAGCCATGTCGCAAATATGTTGAAACAATGTCATCACAGGGAAGACAATAAAGGGAGAAGGAAGTGTGTCAAGTGGCAAAAGGATGACTGAGACAACAAGTATGAGGTAGTAGGAGGGTACGGTACTCAAAGTGAATCTCTAACAATTCAACTAGCCAACAGAGAAATACTGGAGCAGTTAGATATTATGTTCTAATTTTTAGAGGAAGGACGACAGGAGGATCTACTAAGACTACTTAAGACGTAAAAGGAAATCTATAGATAGGTACATGTGGATGCATTACATTAGCTAGCGGTGATACAGATGTAGGAGAGTCAATCCTGATTAAACATACAGTAGTTATTTGTTGAACCCAGAAAAATAAGCTTAAGTAGAAACAAATTCAATACATGCTGGAAAAGCATTTGTTTAAACCTAGCCAAAGCAGGTGAAAACCCCTAGTGTCGTTTCCTAAACCAGATGCATTAACTGGATTCTGCATAGGCTAAAAAGTAAATGCAGTCACAAAAAGAAAGAATCAGCCCCATTTAGAAGATTGTATCAATACAACATTCCTCATTTCTTCCGAATGTTGATCTAAAGAAAGGTTAATAGCAAATGCCAAGAGTTAGAGAGGTCTGTTTTTGTCACAACAAATGGGTTATACCATTGGTGCGTCATGCCATTTTGCTTAAAAATACCACAGCTACATTCCAAAGACCTACGAATCTAGGAATGGTCAGCAGAATGCCATATGGCCTGAAAGAATTTGAAGGCAATCTTGCTCCATTAACCTGTATAGCCACCTCCGACTTTTCCCAAGCCTTCAAAAACAGTCACTGATGCTAATGAAAGCTATATTCAACATGATAAAAAAGAAACAATAACTTATATCGACCATAATCTGTGGGCATTTATTGAAATATTTAAGACACAAAATGCGTAACTAAGTAGATGGAGTGTATTGTTTCAACCATTTCATGTAAAAATCATTCACATTGCTGAAAAAAGTGATGTGATCACCAACGCATTGTCCAAAGTATAAAATTACAGAACAAGTTAAAAGTTTTAAGAAATACTGGTAGAGATAGGATTGTATAAGTGTTTGAGAGGTGGATGGGGTGGGGAATGCGGTGGGAAGTGTGAAGGGATGTGAGTGGATGCAATTCCTATTCTTTGTTATTTGTGTGTTATACACCTCATGATGAAATGCATTTTTCAAATGGGATTTCATCTCTTAAGGATGGAGGCATGTAAACACCATAAACACCATATCTGTTTCTTTCTTTACATTGGATTATGGACCAAAAAAGGAACAAGATACTGCTATAAACAAAGGACAGTGGAAGGTGCACTTTTCAAAGCAAGTTATTGGAACTCATTGTAAACTTCACATGGCATACAAGGAGAACAAGCCTGGATATAAATATTGGCTTGAAAGTAAGAGACAAAGGGTGGTGGAGAGTCACTTTTTGGATAGGAGGCCTGTAGCCAGCGGTGTGCCACAGGGTACACTGCTGGATCCACGCTTTTTGGTCATTTATATAAATGATTTGGATGTGAATAAAGGAGGTATGCTTAATAAGTTTGCAGATGACACCAAAATTGGTGGTGTAGTGGACAACGAAGAAGGTTACCTCAGAGTACAACGGGATCTTGATCAGATGGACTGAGGAGTGGCAGACGCAGTTTAATCTCGATAAATGAGGTGCTATATTTTGGTAGGCAAATCAGGGCAGGACTTATACATTTACGGTAAGGTCCTGGGGAGTGTTGCCAAAGAAAGAGACCTTGGAGTGCAGGTTCATAGTTCTTTGAAGGTGAAGGTGGAGTTGCAGGTAGAAGGTGTCGAAGGTGGTATTTGGTACACTTGCCTTCATTGGTCAGTGCATTGAGTATAGGTGTTGGGAGGTCATGTTGTGGCTGTACAGGACGTTGGTTAGGCCACTTTTGGAATACCGTGTGCAATTCTGATCTCCCTGCTATAAGAAGGATGTTGTGAAACTTGAAAGGATTCAGAAAAGATTTATAAGGATGTTGCCAGAGTTGGAGGGTTTGAGCTATAGGGACAGGCTGAATAAGCTGGGGGTACTTTCCCTGAATCATCGGAGACTGAGGTAACAAGGAGTGGAGCTGGATGAACACAGCAGGCCAGGCAGCATCAAAGGAGCAAGAAAGCTGACGTTTCGAGTCTGGACTCTTCTTCAGAAATCGGGATGACTTTATAGAAGTTCATAAAATCATGAGGGACATGAATAGTCAAGGTCTCTTCTCCAGGGTAGTGGTCTTTCCAGGTCTCTTCCACCATTTGTTACGACACCTGACTTAAATGACTGAAGAATCCGAGCGCCAATTGTCCCCAGGCTGCAATAAAAGGACTGAAAGAAAATATTGAAATAACAAACTTAGAAGGACTGGAGAAGCAAAACTAAAAGAGAGGGGCAAATCATCATATCCCACGGACTGATGCTATTGAACCAAGTTTCCCCAGCACTTCTTTTTTCCACTGCAACATACATGACATAGAAAATAGGTAGGAAGGCAAGTGATGAGAATGACAAAGTCTGCAGCGGAATATAGGTAGGTTAAATGAGTCGTCAAAAACTTGTCAGATGGAAACTGGTGTGGGAAAATGTGAGTTAATACATTTTGTATGGAAGAATAGAAGAGCTTAATGTTACTTAAATGGAGAAAAGAGTGCAGAAAGCTGCAGCTAGAGGGATTTGGGAGTCCTCAGCATCCAAATTCAGCAAGTAATAAGGAAGGCAAAAGGAATGTTGGCCCTTCCTTTGAAAGGAGATGAATAAAAAAAAAAGGAAAATCTTGCTAAAGTTATAGACAACATGAATCAAACCACAGCTGAAATAATGTGAACAATTTTGCTCTCCTTATCAAAGGAAATATGTATTGGCATTGGAGTCAGTCCAGTAAAGATTCACTAGGTTAATCACCAGTATGGGGGGGATTTTCTTAGGAGGAGATATTGAATAGGTTTGGCCTTTACTCATTGGAGTTTAGAAGGAGAGAGACCTAATTGAAACATAGAAGATTCTTCAGGACTTTATAGGGTAGATGCTGAGGGGTTGGTCTCCATGCCGGACAGTCGAGGACCAGAAGACATAATCTAGGAATGGGAGGTGACAAACTTAAGGCAGTTGAGAAGAATTTCTTCTCTCAGAGGTTAATAAATCTGTAGAGTTCTTTACCACAGAGGGCTATTGATACTGGATCATTAAATATATTCAAGACTGGGAAAACTGGATTTTTAAACCCAAGACACAATCAAGGGTTTATGGGGAAAAAGGCAATAAAGTGGATTTCAGGACAATTAGATCAGCCGCAATTTCATTGAATGGCACAGCAGAATCAATGGGATGAATAGCCTAAATCTGCTCCTATGTAAGAGTATGTTTGATTGTTTGTTCATCTGTCTTTCTGTGTATGTACAGGTTTAAGAAAAGGGTTAGAGTTGAATCAGTAGAGTTCCATGTTGATAATTCAGTTGTGTTTGCCCATGATTGGAATTGATGATTTTTGTGATAAATAATAAATTTGGGTCAACTGCAGAAACCTGGTCTGTGTTTCCTATTAACTGGAGTTCGTCAGACAGAAAAATGGAGGACTGTAAATTGTTTGACTAATTCTTTAACTATTGTGATGACACTGGGAGTAGTGGGTCAAACATCAGCATACTTTCCCAGATAACAAGGTGTGGAGCTGGATGAACACAGCAGGCCAAGCAGCATCATAGAAGCAGGAAAGCTTGACGTTTCGGGCCTAGACCCTTCATCAGAAAAAA
>JAHRHZ010000289.1:2182934-2194104 GCA_024137785.1 Ginglymostoma cirratum | reverse complement strand
GTCTGCCTCCTCTCCACCTATCCTCTCCTCTATCCATCTTCTATCCACCTCCCCCTCTCTCCCTATTTATTTCAGAACCCTCTTCCCCTCCCCCATTTCTGATGAAGGGTCTAGGCCCGAAACGTCAAGTTTTCCTGCTCCTATGATGCTGCTTGGCCTGCTGTGTTCATCCAGCTCCACACCTTGTTATCTCGGATTCTCCAGCATCTGCAGTACCTTTTATCTCTAGCATACTTTCCCAAGTGGGTCATGACAAATGTGACTTTGACACTTGTATATTCATGATATAAACATTTTAAACAAGTTATGATTGTGTTGATGCTTCATTTTCAGCTCCAGGGCTTTTTTAAATAAGCTACTTAACAAATCCAATTTTTTTAATATTCACCTGTGGGATGTGGGCATTGCTGGCTGATCAGTATTTATTGCCTGTGAGAAGGTGAGGTGAGTTGCCTTCTTGAAGCACGACAGTCCATGTGCTGTAGGTTGACCCTCAGTGCCCTTAGGGAGGAAATTTCAGGATTTTGACCCAGCAGCAATGAAGGAATGGTAATATATTTCCAAGTAAGAATGGGGAGTGGCTGAGAGATGAATTTGCAGATGGTGATGTTCCCATCTATCTGCAACCTTTGTCCTTCTAGATGGAAGTGGCCATGGATTTGGAAGCTGCTGTCTAAGGAGCCTTGGTGACTTTCTGTAGCACATCTTGTGGATAGCTACTACTGAACGTCCGTGGAGGAGGGAGTGAGTGTTTTTGGATGCGGTGCCAAATCAAGTGGGCTGCTTTGTCCTGGATGGTGTCAAGTTTCTTGAGTGTTAGAACTGCTCCCATCGAGGCAATTGAGGAGTATTCCATCATACTCCTGATTTATACTCTGTAGAGGGTGGACAGGCTTTGGGGAGTCAGGAGGTGAATTACTCACAATAAGGTTCCTAGCCTCTAACCTGTTTTTGTAGTCTTTATGTGGCATTATGTTTATGTGGTGAATCAATATGTCAATAGTAACCCCAAGGATGTTGATACTGATTGTCTAATATTGGAGACGATCATTGTTTTGCCTTTGTGCAGCACGAATGTTACTTGCCACTTGTCAGCCCAAACCCAGTCCAACCCTTGCCCAAGACTGAGCTGCATTCAAAATTGACAGCCCTGCAATGGGACACACACTCTTGAAAAATAATGGTCATCCTTCAGGTTTTCTATCTTAAAATCTAACTGACAGTTCCCAAGAGCATTTCCATAATATAAAGAATGGCTAGTGATAAAAGATTCTAAATATTTTCAAAAGCAAGCGTCCCCTACGCACCCCCCCAACTTCACCCAAATGCTTGATATTCAACTACTTTAAAAAGTAATTGAAAGTTGCTGTGGAATTAGAATTCCCGGGAGTTAGGTTACCTTAAACAATCTGCCAAACTATCAGTTTTTAAAACAAGAGAAGATTATCATTGTGATATAAAAGAGTGCTCCCCATTCACCCTTTTCCAATATATGTCGAAGATAGCAAGTATTGACTATGCTAAATTAAGCAAGGGTGTCATCTTGTCAAAGTTTTGAAGCTCTGGCATAGAGAAAAAGAGGTGAGAGTGTCTTTCGCTGCAAAGTGAAAATTTTGATTGTTGAAATATTTCCAAGAATTCAAATATTTTAATATCCATTTGTCAACAATGCAAAATGAATTTGAACTTGATATTAAAGCTACATTGTTACAAAAGTGCTGCATACAAATACTGTCCCCATCAAAAAGAAAGACTTGCATTTGTATAGCACCTTTTATATCCATAGAATGTTTCAAAGTGCTTTACAGCCAGTGAAGTACTTCTTCAAAATGTAGTCACTGTAAATATTGCCATGACATATTTTACGTCTACACAGAGTTGGGCAAGGCAGGTTGAACAGATGGTACTAATCCCTAGGGACCATGTCTATGGTTTTTGAAGATTGAGGTGAACGCATTGACCAAGTAGCACCAGGACTGACAGCCATGCCACCCACTGTCATCTCACTTCTGTGAAATCCATATCTCTAAAATGAGTACATAACACTCTCCATACCACTGCCAGTATCCCATTAACACCTCTATCAGCACTTTCTTCTTCCTACCACTGGCTGCAATGCCCTCTTTTTATCTTGACATTTTCACATGTATCCCCTTAACATCTACAAAGAAACCACCTACTTGGACTTCTGAAGAGGAGAGGACGGAGGCCTCAGAGAATAAAAAAATCAGCAAGGCTGTTTCCCGCACCTTTCACCAGCTCAGGTACCGACACCTCAGTGGGAAACTTCGCCTTAGTTTCTGCAAATCTATCTGCTGGACTGACTGTGGCCCACTTCCTTGATCAATATAACTAGACAGCATTGTATAAGATGTGCCTAAAAATCTCCTTGATCACATTTGATCTACCCCCGGACTTGGTAAGAAGAAGATGACAGACTGACCGTGCCCCACTCCCTGCATAGAGAGGCACAAGCCCCTTGATTGAGGCCTTCAAACAGACACCAGACCATGGCCAATGCCCTTAACTGGTATGGAGGCTGCTCTGGACTCACTGTGCAAGCACGCCCTGACTGACATGATTTCTCCACCATTTCAGCAAGGACTACTCCTCAAAGAGTTGGGTACACAGCTGCTTGCTTACTGCGTATGGTGTTTGTGTCTTTTCCACTACTGGCACATATGCATGTATGAGATTGATGCAGCACAATGCCACACAGCAAGCTATGTGCTCCTAAGCTGAGTGCTGTGTGGCAACAGTGCTAAGTGCCTAGTCATGTGACTGTGCTAATTGGCAAGATAGGGATACTCTGGGAACCTGGGTTTGAATCCTGCTGTGGCATTTGGTGAAATTTGAATTTAACAAGAATCGAGAATCAAGAGTCTTATGATTAGAGTAAAAATGTCGATTGCCAGAAAAAAAAACATCTGATTCACGAATGTCCTTTAGGGAAGGAAATTGCCATCTGTACTTGGTCTTGCCTACATGCAACTCCAAACCAACACCAGTGTAGTTGACTTTCAACTCTGGGCAATTAGGGATGGGCAATAAATACTGGTCTGTGACGCCCACATTCTGTGAAGTTATTATTTTTAAAAAATAGAAATTGTATTTGCCCAGTTTGAAAACAAAAAATCCTTGGTTGAAGAAAATTAAACTGTAACTCTCTGCCAAAACCACACCGCACAGGCAGAAATGACACTCAAATCAAGGAATGCTGAAAGTAGTCTTAGTCTTAAAATAGATGTCAATGCTATGTGGAACACATGTAGAGCAGAAATCAATGTGTCTCTCTTCTGAGCAGAATAGCATGCTTTGTCCTTAAGTTCCACAGGATAAATGAATGACCTCAAGAATTAAGGCACCCCTCGGTAGCAGTAAGTACAGTGTGATTGAATTTTACATCAAATTTGAAAAAGGATTTTGTTAAAAGAAAAATTCTAAACAGAAAAAGGAGGACCCGCCATCTATGGTTAACAAAAGAAAATATCAAACTTAAGGAAAAAGCATACAATGATGTAAAAGTTGGCTGGTACATCAGACGATTGATCGGAAGGAGAAAATGGAAAGAGAAAAGATAAATCAAGAGGAAAGAATTAGAATGCTAGAGTATGCTAGTTTAGAATGTAAAAACAGATAGCAAGAGTATTCTACAGTTATTTTAAAAGGGAATTGATCCCCTCGGGAGTGAGAATGGGGAGTTAACAGTAGACAATAAAAGGAAGTGGCAGATGAAATGAACAAATTTGTTTGTCTTCATGATTGAAGATACAAATAAATCCATAATAGCTGTGAATCAGAAAGTTGAAGGGAGTGTAGAACTTAGCAAAATTACAATTTTAAGCAGATGAATGGATGGAGCTGCAGGCTGGCAGGTCTATGGGTCTAGATGGACTTCATCCTTGCTAATGAGGTAGCAGATGCATTGTTAATTTTCCGAAATTTCCTCAATTTCGGAAAAGTTCCACTGGACTGGAAAGAAGCAAATATAATCCTTCTACTTGGGGGTAGGATGGGGAAAACGAAAGAGGCAAAGAGGAAATTACAGGCCAGTTAGTGAGGTGTCAGTCATGGGAAAAATTATTAGAATCAAATCATTAAAATTGTAATGGCTGTGCATTTAGAAAATTTCAAGGCAAAAATTATAAAAAGCTAGTTGATTTTCCCAAAGGGAAATTATGTTTAACCAATTTTTGGGAGTCCTTTGAAGGAGTAACGTCACCGTGAATAAAAGGGGAGTCTGTAGACATAACATTCTTGGATTTCTCAAAGGCATTTGATTAAATGCTGCAGAGGAATTTTGTGGAAAATAAGAGTTCATCCTGCCGGGGTAATATATTGACATGAATAGATGTATTTCTGCAAGGCAACCATAATAGGATACATAAATGGGTCTTTGATTGATAGAATTTGACAAGTGGAGTCCTAAGCGGATCAGCACTGGGGCCTCAACTGTTCAAATATTGTTGTAAATGTAGAGGAGAGTGGGTTGTCTTAGGAGGATAGGTTAGACAGCTTAGGCTTGTTTCTACCAGGAGTTTAGGGGAAAAAAAAGTGAGGGGCGACTTGATTGAAGTACAAGAAGTCCTGAATGGTCTTGACAACATGGACATGGAAAGGATATTAAGCAGAAAATGCTGGAAGAACACACACATCTGGCAATATCTCTGGAGGGGAAACAGAATTGATGTTGATAGCCCAGAATGACTTCTTCAGGACTGAAGAACTGCCACTCTGAAGGATTTCTATCAAACTTGAAATATTAACAGGTCCTCTCTCCACAAATGCTGCCAGATCTGCTGAGCTCCTCCAGCATTTTTGGTTTGTTTCAGGTTCCAGCTTCTGCAGCATTTTGTTTTTTTTTAAAATGGAAAGGATGGTTCTTTTTGTGAGTGGGTCCAAAACCAAGGGGCAGTGTTTGAAAATGGGGGTTGCCTTTTCTGTACGGAGAAGGAGAAGATTTGGAGAGTTGAGAGATTTTAACTCCGCCTCAGAAAGCTGCAAAAGCAGGCTCATTGAATACTTAAGACCGAGCTAGACTGATTCTTGTTGGACAAGAGAAGCATGCATTAAACAAGAGTTAGATAGGAATTTGGAAATTGAAACAAATAAATTAGCTATGATCTTATTGAATAGTGGAGCAAGGTCAAGGTGCAAAATGGTGTATTTCAGTTTGTAATTTGTATGTTCAATATTGAGGAAACACAACCAGCTCAGAAGCCAAATACCAATGAGAAATGCAAGTTGACCCAAGAAGGATTCAGAAAAATGCTCACTGAATCCGAGAAGAGAAATTATACTGGTGTCAGACAACTCTACAAGACCACAAGATCAGATGATGCCACTGATTTCACAGGCTTGGAGAATATTATTGCTGTCTCAATGCAGGCATCTTCAAATTCTAATCATCTTATATCCTTGGCAAAATAACTATTAATATTAAAATCCTCGTTTAAATGCCACTGATACATTCTGCTTAGAATGGATGGGAGAAGGATACAAACTGAAGAAGACTGAGCGCTGTTTGGGCTCACACCAGCTCTCAGCTAAGTCTCAGAGGGATGGGAACTGAGGAAATAAATTGAAAATTGATAGCACAAGATCCATATTATTTTTTAAAAAGTCCTGTAGATTCTGGGATGGGACATTAGACAAGGCATTGAAGATGTGAAAGTAGGATTGTTGATAGTATTTTGACTTGCCATGTCCTCCAGCTTTCATGTTCTAGCCCAACCTCCGGAACAAGATTAGTCTTGATCTCGATCACTTGACTCCATAATTGGAGTTTCTTTTACTTCTCAGATCATGCGTAAAAAGATTGTTTTCTTTTTCCTCTGCCTGCTGCCAAGAACCTAGTTTTGACCACTTTTCTTATCCTTTTCCCCCTTTCCTTCTTTTTAAAATATGCCATACAGCAGTAATGCTTATTTTTCCCTGCAGCACCCGTGTTGTGCAGGGACTCGAGGAAAACACTTCGTGTAAATAATTTTTTCAACTTTTCCACCACCATGAAAAACCCACGTGGCCAGGGAACCAATGACAAGCAAATCCGATAAAGGGCAATGCCGATGTGAAAAAAAGAGCGAAGAGGGAGGATAGGGTTTAAATCAAAATAGAATTAGAGGGGGAAAGTAAAGCTCCATCCCCCATGGTGCCCACCTCCCCCAGGCGCAGACCTAGCCACAGAAGAGGGGCAGGCAGTCAGCCATAATGACCACCTCCAAAGCCCACTGCCTGGACCTATTAATGGCCAGCTTAGCCGGGCCCAGGAGCAGACTCACAGAGGAGATCCTCCGACCTGCCCACACTCCTCCAAACTGGGTGCCCAAAGATCCAGGAGCGTGGGGCTGAAATGCAACCTAAAGCAGAGGAGCTGGTCATTCAGATAACTAAAAAGCCAGCGCAAATGCCCACAACCAATATACACGTAGTCCACAGGCTCCACAGCACCACAAAACAAACAGTTGGGCTGAGAGTCCATAAACCACCGCCATCTGCAGTTGCAAGGGACTGCTGTGTGCAACACCCTTCACCCGAGATCCCATGGGGAAAGAGGGAGGACTCCTGTGTAGAGAACCCTACACTGGGACCTCCACCACCCGCCTGTAAATAGGCACACTGAGGTGTGTCCTGGTAGTGGATGAAGGAGAACAGGTAGATGGTGTGCAGCAGTCTATAAATGGCCTCCCGTTTTGCATTTCTAAAAGACATACAACATATATCCTGGAGGTGGCTCAGGTTGTGGGGCACAGACGCTTCGGGGAAGTACGAGGTCTTGGGGCCAATATGAAATTCCGTCCAGGCAAGGGTACACACAGATGGGATTCTACCACATACCTGAGCATCCTCCAATCGGTGCACAATGTCAGGTCTGACCACTGACATTTAAAAGGTGTTGGATGGCAGTGGTTGCGAGCCGGATGTCTACTGTTACCGTGTATGCCCAAATCTTGCAGCTCCATCTAGCCCAGACCCCCGCCACCCAGCACATCCCCGACCCAAGTCACCCCACAGCCACGGCCCACCCCTCCACAAGCCACTAACAGCCGAACTGCTTAGCGGAACTCGTCCTCACCCTCAACAACTTCCCTTTCAATTCCTCCCACTTCCTACAGACAAAGGGGGTGGCCATGGGTACCCGCATGGACCCCAAGCTATGCCTGCCTCTTTGTAGGTTACGTGGAACAATCCATCTTCCGTAGCTACACTGGCCCTAAACCCCACCTCTTCCTCTGTTACATTGATGACTGTATCGGCGCCGCCTCGTCCTCCCACGAGGAGCTCAAGCAGTTCATCCACTTCACCAACACCTTCTAACCCAATCTTAGTTTCACCTGGACCATCTCTGATACCTCTCTCTCCTTCCTGGACCTCTGTTTCCATCTTTGGCAACCACCTAGAAACTGATATCCATTTCAAGCCCACAGACTCCCACATCTACCGAGAATACACCTCCTCCCACCCACCTTCCTGCAAAAATGCCATCCCCTATTCCCAATTCCTTCGCTTCCGCCGCATCTGCTCCCAGGATGAGGCATTCCACTCCCGTACATCTCAGATGTCCTCGTTTTTCAAGGACCGCAACTTCCCCACCCTCCTCAGTGGTCGAGAACGCCCTCGACCGTGTCTCCCGCATTTCCCGCAACTCATCCCTCACACCCCCTCCCCACAATAACAACCAAAACAGAATCTCCCTCGTCCTCACGTACCACCCCATCAATCTCTGGATCCAACGCATCATCCTCCAACACTTCTACCATCTGCAAACCGACCCTACCACCAAAGACATTTTTCCCTCCCCACCCTTATCTGCCTTCCAGAGGGACCACTCTCTCTGTGACTCCCTTGTCCGCTCCACACTCCCCTCCAGCCCCTCCACACCCAGCACTTTTCCCTGCAACCGCAGGAAGTGCTACACCTGCCCCTACACCTCCCCCCTCACCCCCATCCCAGGCCCCAAGAAGCCTTTCCACATCAAGCAGATGTTCACCTGCACATCTGCTAATGTGGTACACTGCATCCGCTGTTCCTGTTGTGGCCTCCTCTACATTGGGGAAACCAAGCGGAGGCTTGGGGACCGCTTTGCAGAACACCTATGCTCGGTTTGCACTAAACAACTGCACCTCCCATTCGCGAACCATTTCAATTCCGCCTCCCATTTCTCAGACAACATGTCGATCCTGGGCCTCTTGCAGTGCCACAACGATGCCACCCGAAGGTTGCAGGAACAGCACCTCATATTTTGCTTGGGAACGCTGCAGCCCAATGGTATCAATGTGGACTTCACAAGCTTCAAAATCTCCCCTCCCCCTACCACATCCCAAAACCAGCCCAGCTAGTCCCCGCGTCCCTAACCTGTCCTTCCTCCCACCTATCCCCTCCTCCCACCTCAAGCCCCACCCCCACCTCCTACCTACTAACCTCATCCCACCTCCTTGACCTGTCCATCTTCCCTGGACTGACCTATCTCCTCCCTAACTCCACACCTACACTCACCTTTACTGGCTCCACCTCCGCCTCTTTGACCTGTCTGTTTCCCCTCCACCTATCTTCTCCTTTATCCATCTTCTATCCGCCTCCCCATCCCTCCCTATTTATTTCAGAACCCCCTTCCCCTCCCCCATTTCTGAAGAAGGGCCTAGGCCCGAAACGTCAGCTTTCCTGCTCCTCTGATGCTGCTTGGCCTGCTGTGTTCACCCAGCTCTTCACCTTGTTATCTCACAGCTGCGATTGTGGAGGCACGGATTCCTGAGCAAAGGCTCTCTGACAATAGCCGCTACTCCTGATGGCAGGTACGCCCAGCACGTGTCAACTATGTCCTAGATCCTGATTAAAAAGGCAGGCAGCGTGCCAAGGGCAACCTACAAACCACTTTTTAAAGAAAAAACAAATCCCCACACTACTATTTCCCTTTTTTTCTCACAGCACCCATTTTGTGTGTGAGAGTGCAGGACTCAGTAAAAACACCATGTGCAAAATAATTTTATTCAACATTTCCACCTCCAGGAAAAAAAACACCAGTGGCCATTGAACCACTAACTGAAGAAGGGTCCAGACCCGAAACATCAGCTTTCCTGCTCCTCTGATGCTGCCTGGCCTGCTGTGCTTCTCCAGCTCCACACTGTGTTATCTCAGTAACAAATAAGTGCTGCCTTTACCAGGTTTTACATGAAAAACAAAGTGGGGAACCAATTTTCTTATATTTCTTTTTTCGTGCAAATAACTTTATTGATACTCCACCACCTGGAAAAACACCCATATGACCAAAGAACCAGTCACAAGCAGACCCCCGGGAATAATGCTTATGTGAACGAAAAGATGAAGGGGAGGGTAGGGATCAAATTAAAATAGAATTGGAGGCAGAAATAAAGCACTCCAACCATCACAGTAACCACCTCTCCCTGAAGACATAGGAGTATTAGTGAACACCACATGCTCCTTCTCTAGGGACACCTGGGCACGGACACAGCCATATATACTTTAATCATTTGATCCAGTTGACCAGTTAACACAATTAGCCCCAAGCATCTGGTGTTAGAAGTACAAATAAACAAGATTCTCACATTTCCAAATACCTCAACTCATCGATTCCAACTAGATTAGAACAGTTTTGTGCGATTAAAGCAGTTACGAAGAAGTTCCATGTGAATTTTAAATCCTAATGCTTAAAAATGTACACAGACAGGCAATAAACCTACAGATAAGGTTTAATTATTTTGGGAAGTGTAATCTAAAAGCATGAATTTCCTCACGGCATGTTTACTCATTTAAAATTTCTCTATAATGATGCGTTTTGGGAATATTCTTTAAGACCTTAAGCTTAAATTCGGTGTCTTTCTTTGAATGCTGCCTCAGTTTTTGTAGCTTTCCAATGTCAGCAGTAAGTCGCTTTTGTTCTTAAAAAAATTGAATGCTTGCTTTAATTAAATACTGTGTAATTGAAGAATTTATAAAAATGTATTGCAGCCATGAGAATAACCGTCAAAGACATGGTAGACATGAACAAAACTGAACTTTTCAAATGTGCCTGCAGCAGGAGCAAGATCTCCAGTACAGCAGCATTTCCAGCCAACACAATCTTCCTTCTCTGGAACCTCAAATGAAGGATTTATTTCTTCCAAGAAAAACCTTAGTTACGGTCAATTACACAGACTAATCGTTATTTGCAACCCAACGGGAAGTTTTTAATTCTGTAGCTGCAAAAGCTCAAAACCAGTCTGAAGCACTTCATGAATGTGGCTGGTGACTCACTAGTGTCACGTGACTCGCTTTATAAACAAAAGGGAACACTGACCAACATACCAAAGTTCTTCAATGCCTTACTTCGGCCATGTTGCAAAGAAGACTTGTGCCTCGTGTTTTCAAAGCATGACTTTCAATAAAGCAGTACTGTCAAAAGTCAACGTCACCTGTGCCTGGAGTTTTGTGTTTTTTTTGTTGCTCAAAAAGTGGTGGAATAAAATAATGACATTATGAAACAACTATGTGAGCAAAGAGGTTTGACCTGCATAATCAAATGCTGATGTTTGAAAACGTGAAGAACATTCGGAGAATCAAATCATCATTGTTTTGTGCAAAGTAGTATGTCAGATAATGTAGATCCTTACTAGAAATTCAAGAATCCCACCTTCAAAATTGCACATCTAGTGGACATAAAGAATAGCAGTTCTTACTGAGATAAGATATTGATCATTGGTTTCATACACAACTGCTTCCTTTGTTTATATTGTGTGTGTTTGTCCTGGAATCACATAAAAGGATAGAGTCAGCTCAGCACGCAGTTCAAATCGGATCTGCTTTCCCTATACGTCAAACTCAATGGGTACTGACCTTGAACATGGACTGGCTTTTAAATTTGGATTTCGCAATGTAAAAAAAGCAGCACAACAGGGGTGTATTTGTACTGGAGGGTGTAACTCTGCACAGCCTGAATGCTAACTGGTGTTTGGAAGACCCACAAGGATTATCCAGTTGGAAATGGTGTAGAAAGTTTTAAAGCTGCTGTCCCCGTCATTTGAGATAAAAGGTACTGCAGATGCTGGAGAATCCGAGATAACAAGCATGGGGCTGGATGAACACAGCAGGTCAAGCAGCATCATAGGAGCAGGAAAACTTGACGTTTTGGGCCTAAACCCTTCATCAGAAATGGGGGAGGGGAAGAGGGTTCTGA
>JAHRHZ010000289.1:2082670-2182534 GCA_024137785.1 Ginglymostoma cirratum | reverse complement strand
GTGAGGACGAGGGGGATTCTTTTTTGGTTATTGTTGCGGGGACGGGGCGTGAGGGATGTGTTCCGGGAAATGCGGGAGACACGGTCGAGGGCGTTCTCGACCACTGTTGGGGGGAAGTTGCGGTCCTTGAAGAATGAGGACATTTGAGATGTGCGGGATTGGAATGTCTCATCCTGGGAGCAGATGCGGCGGAGGTGAAGGAATTGGGAATAGGGGATGGCATTTTTGCAGGAGGGTGGGTGGGAGGAGGTGTATTCCAGGTAGCTGTGGGAGTCAGTGGGCTTGAAATGGACATCTGTCTCCAGGTGGTTGCCTGAGATGGAGACAGAGAGGTCCAGGAAGGAGAGAGAAGTGTTGGAAATGGTCCAGGTGAACTTCAGGTTGGGGTGGAAGGTGTTGGTGAATTGGATGAACTGTCTTTCCACATCAGGCAGAGGTTCACCTGCACATCTGCCAATGTGGTATACTGCATCCGCTGTACCCGTTGTGGCTTCCTCTACATCGGGGAAACCAAGCGGAGGCTTGGGGACCGCTTTGCAGAACACCTGCGCTCAGTTCGCAACAAACAACTGCACCTCCCAGTCGCGAACCATTTCAACTCCCCCTCCCATTCCTCAGATGACATGTCCATCCTTGGCCTCCTGCAATGCCACAGTGATGCCACCCGAAGGCTGCAGGAACAGCAAATCATATTCAGCCTGGGAACCCTGCAGCCCAATGGCATCAAGGTGGATTTCACAAGCTTCAAAATCTCCCCGCCCCCAACCGCATCCCAAAACCAGCCCAGCTCATCTCCACCTCCCTAACCAGTTTTCCCTCTCACCTCAAGCCACACCCCCATCTCCTATCTACTAACATCATCCCGCCCCCTTGACCTGTCCGTCCTCCCTGGACTGACCTATCCCCTCCCTACCCCCCTACCTACACTCACCTTTACTGGCTCCATCCCCGCCTCTTCGACTTGTCTGCCTCCTCTCCACCTATCCTCTCCTCTATCCATCCTCTATCCACCTCCCCCTCTCTCCCTATTTATTTCAGAACCCTCTTCCCCTCCCCCATTTCTGATGAAGGGTTTAGGCCCGAAACGTCAAGTTTTCCTGCTCCTATGATGCTGCTTGACCGGCTGTGTTCATCCAGCCCCATGCTTGTTGTCCCCGTCATTTTATTTGCGATTGTACATTAATGCCACTAGGTGGAGCCTGGGCACTTTAAAATCAATTATTCATAAAACCAGTTATTTGCATCTCGACACTCGATGTCCGAAGGTGACAGATACAATTGAACGTAGTTAGAAAACAAGTACTTAGAAAATAGTCATCTACACAAAAGCTCAACAGCTGGATCCTCCCTTCAACTTTGACACTTGCTGATGATACAAAATACAAGAAATAGGAGTTGGAGGAGATCATGTGCTCGGTCAAGCCTCTCAATTCGATCATGCATCATGTCCACTGAAGGGCTCACAACATCTCATCCTCAACGTAACCAATCCTTTCAGCACTTCCTACTCACTCACTGGGGATGCTCCATCCACTTGAATGGTTATGCATGCTCCACTGCCCACTTCCATCATGCTTAAACCTAAATTCTCAGCAGAATTGTGGAATTGGTTGGAGAAGTCCAGCACTGTTTGTGATTACAAGTAGACAGCTATGGGCCATCGACCGTGTCTTCAATACTTTTCCTCTCAGATGAACCAACCCTAACATTTTACTTAGTGTAAGTTGCTCTCCACCATCAAATTACTCCTCTCATACAAGCACCAGTAGCAGGAGGGGAAACATCAATGAAAAGAGACAACACAGTGTGGAGCTGGAGAAACACAGCAAGCCAGGCAGCATCACAGGAACTGGAAAGTTGACATTTCAGGACCCTTCTTCTGAAGTGTTGTCTCTGACTCCAGCATCTGCAGTTCTGGCTATCAATGAGCAGAGGTTGCAGTTTGAAAGCCTCCTTTCTGGCGTAACTGGAGGAGAGACCAAGCACGAGAGAGTGAGTGAGCATGAGTGTGAGTGTGAGAAACTTCAATTCACCAGCATGGCATCCACCTGTCCTCTACACCAGTACCTCAGGCAATTTTCTATCTAGAATATATTTGGGCCACATCTGGTAAGCACACACTGACACCTCGCTGTAGATAGTCAAAGAAGAAAATGCAGGAGAGATCTCAGTCTATGAGAGTGTGGAAGTCAGTAAGCCAGTGTCTCCTGGCAACCATCCTTGTAAAAAGAAAAAGACTGGCATCTGTGAATGTTCAATTACGCAAAAATCACAGCTGCTTCCTGGATCTCTCAAGTGACATCCAGTAGTATCTTACTTCAGATTCAGTCTTCAGGTTTTTTTTGGAAGTTATTTTTGATGTAGATGCTGAATGTTACACCTCTTATGAACACCATCTTTGATCGACATTAAGTTTAGTCATTTTATCCAGAGGTATTGCAGGACAAGATGCTCAAAGATCTTAAGGCACGCGAGAGAGAGCCAAAGACACATACATAAACACACATGTCTGGTGGTGTTTCCACCCGAGGTTCACCAGGCCTTGGGCAGGTTTGAGAAGCCAGGATCTTTATTTTAACTTCAGGCAGTGCATGAATTGCTGTTGTTGTCACTCTGCATCAAGGACAAGCCATTCAGCCAACTGTGCTAACTGACCCCTGCCTTTTCAACCTCACCCTCAGGTGACCTCCAGGTTGAACTCACCAACAGTTGCCCCTCTCTGTGTGATGAGAGACTAGCCCTATGATCTTCTGGGACAATGGTAACTTTACCATGTGCAAAAATCTGTGTCACCAGCTACATAACTTTGAACTTTAGGTGTAGAGTCTACCCAGCCACTGGATGATGTGGGCATTGGCAAGAAAGTTGGGAAAATAAGACAAGATTGGCAGTAGTGAGATTCTCAGCAGCGACGGTAAAAAAATCCGAGTCTCCAAACAAGTGTTCAATGGGAGACAAGAATTTGGCTGGTGCATGACTAGACTTCAAATAGACCCCAGTTTCACATTAAATATGCAGTTATTCATTCTCCACTCATTGGTTATAAACTAGATGGCAACAATTCGATATGAAGTCAGCAGTTACTTTGTGACTGCTGCTCACTGCTGGTTCATCCAGGCTTCCGTCTTGGACAGCCATCATAAATCTCACAGCATAGTCCATGGCCAGTGAGTGCACACAACCCCCACTACCAACACCCTGGCCAAACACACACAGACAGGGATTAGCAGACATACCAGTCTTACCACACCCTCATGGCACATCTCCAATCCACTTACAATATTCACTTGAGAGCACACAGGCACCTTTCCCTGGAATACTACTGCCAGAACACTCTGCGTGCAAGGATAGTGACCCACATTGTGGATAGGCCAGGATACCTCTCAGGACCTCTCACTTGTTCTTGTAATCACTCACTTTGTGCATATTGGATGCTCTCAGAATCTGTTTTGGTTTGCCTTTTAGTGTCGGCACAAAACCAGGCACATTTCGTTTTTGTCAGCAGTATCCCAGGGAAAGGTGCCTGTGTGCTCTAAAGTGCAGCATTTAAAGTGTATATTGTAAGTAGGTTGGAGATGTGCCATAAGGGTGCAGTAAGACTGGTGTGTCTGCTAATCCTTGTTGTCAGCAGTAATCTTTCAATGGGCTGGATGTCACCACGTTATATCAATTTCACACCTGTACTGTGTCCCAGCAAACACACTGTACATGTATCAAACTAATGGCATGTCTCAAAGTCTTAGGAAAACAGTTTTTGTTGGAACTATGCTAGATGCCCTAGCATAGCAAATCAAGGGTAGCCTCCAAATCAAACAGACGTTAAACACACAGTCATTTGGAGCAGACAGAGGCAGAAAAGAAGACAGAACAGTGCACTACCATGACTGGCATGATGTCATAGTAGTGATGTTATGCCTGAGGCTCAGTTAAACGTGGATATGAACAGTTAAATAAACAGGTTGGGTAGGAATGTGGGGAAGAATAAAGCCAATGGGGTTGACAGAGATAATTAAGAAATGAATATTTGGGAGACTGAGTCTATGATTCACTCTAAAGTATAACGGTTGTTTCCTTCCATAAGCATTAAAATTGCAAGTGTGGAATGGAGATGAAAATGGCTGGCACCACCCAGAGTGGGTGGGATAAGGGCATTGCGAGGCTCTTCAGGGAGCAGTAGCATGAAACAAATAACCACACAATGCTTCATGAACCTTATACTTTGACCTACTGTGTGGAGTCCAAATCCTGGCCCCATGTACTCTTGGCTATTCATGAAAATCAATGCCACTAATGGTATTGATGTACAAGTAATATATTCAAGTCTGGAAAGATATACGCTAGTTGCCTAAGTAACAATCACCTTCCAAAGTCCCAGGTCTGGAGGAGCTGTTGACTTCATACCTTGGACCATAGAGATGGCCACATTCTGTATCTTCAATGTCTCAGTTCTTGGTAGCCAGGCATTCACAGAAGTGAACATACATTTATAGACATGAAGACACATTTAAAATGAGTTTAATCTGTGCAAGCCACATGCTTTCAGAAAGACCTCTTCCTTTTCCTCCACCATGGTCTTAATGCAGTCCAGTTTAGCTAGCTGCCTTAGAGTGGACCCTATTACCTTTGGAATTTTACCCTGTCTCTGGAATGTCCTCAGGAGAACATTTGGCTGAGGTTGTTCTTACAGCTGAGATCCTAGTGACACTGCCCTGTCTTGACCGGAAGTGACTCAAGTAATGAGAGCCAGGTCTCTTAACCCCAAGGCTTTGCTGTTGATGCAATACGTAGAGTGATGGAATTCAAGTCCACACCATAATACATTGTAAACTGAAGGAAAATTTCCCTTGAAGAGTATGCTTTGGACAAAAATAAAAGCATGAGCTCAACTCTTTTTCCCTGAACCAGAAGCAAAAACGGTATGGCTGCACAAAGTATCATTTCACATTTGACAGAAAACAATAAATCATTCACAGGTGACAAAGTAACTGAGGAAGCATTGAGTGTGGTCACAGACTCTTGAAGAGATATTAAAAACAAAATAAGAACTAATTACAGCAATCCAAAGTTTGTCACTCAGTGCTTCCACGGTAGCAAGATGGGTGGAATCTTTGTCCAAAGACTTCATCCAACAAGTGAGTTTCCCCACAGTTTGGTATTTGTGACCCTTGCTTTTCCCCATTATATATTTGGAAGATTTATAAACTGTGAGAGAACAGTGCACAATTGGAGAGAGAACATGGACATCAGCGGAATGGACAAATAGTAAATGGTGATGATATCCAATACAGAGAAGGGTGAATTGATAGTTTGGTTAAAAGAACATGGAGTGAAAGTGTAAAGGATACAGTGCTAAAGAGTGTGTAGGAGCAAAAGAGAACTGTGTGAATGTGCAGTTATTCTTAAAAAGGAGGCAGGACAGGTAGAGAGAGCTATTGATAAAAGCATACAGGCAGTGCCGGTTTGCGAGCTGATTCCGTTTGAGTCTGTTTGCAAGTTGGAACATGATGCTGGATGATGTAAAAACAGCCTTTCATAAGTACAAGGAAATGTTCGTTTATGGATTTGTAAAATGCACCCTTGGATGGAATTGCATTCGCACATAACAAGGGTTTGTAAGTCAGGCGTTGATAAATCGGGCGCCCATTGTCCTCCACCCTAAGCTTCATCAATAGGCACAGGCAGCCTTAACTCGATGACAAATGTAAGAAAACAGTAGTTAGACCTCAACTGGAGCACTGTGCAATGTTCTGGGCAACATACAATGGGAAGTTTTTGAATATATCGGAGAGGCTGTAGAAGAGGTTTATGAGACCCTTCAATTATGAAGAAAGTTCGGAGAAACTGGGATGGTCTTCCTTTGGAGAGGAGATTGGTTCCACATTTTCAAAGCCATGGGGAGTCTCAACAATATTTAGGAAGAAACAGTTCCTGCTTTTTAAAACAGAGAATCGAGAACCAGGGGGCACGGTTTTAAGGTGTTTCGGAAAATAAGCAAATGATAAGGCGGGAGAAACAAACTATATATCGAGCCGTCCAAGTCGAGAATGTATTGCCTACAAGTGTGGTGAAGGCAGATTCAATGGAGCATTAGATGATTATTTAAATAGATACAGCATGAAAGGCTTGCCAGAGGCCAAAGCCTTAGAGCCTGTGCAGAATGGCCTTCTTCCTCACGGTCATAATTTTGGTGAATAAGGTTGAGGTTAGAAACTAACCGGCTGACGGAAGGCACGACCACAATCTACAGATTTTTATCCAGTGACAAGAGTTTTGCACTTCCTTCTTTAGACTAACTTGCACCTCATTCGGTATCGCTCAAAGTAACTTGATGATAGAGGCGGAAGAAAAGTTAAGAATTGTAACGGAGTGGTAAATCAGGCGGGCGCACCCTACATATGGAAGTGAAATCCCACAGTTAGACGTGGTATTAGCAAAGAGCAGTAGGGGTTCGGAAAAGGAGAGATCCAAAGTTTCATTCTTGATGAAGTCCAGAGGTGGTAGTTAAAAATAGAACTATGTATCATTTCAAAGCCGGTGCTTCATTTCCTAGCCTCAAGTGTTTTTCAGCACTGTTACTTTAAAGCTGTAGAAAAGATACAAATACTATTCTTCTAGTTATTTTGGATACTATCATTAGAATGTGCACAATAAAATTTACACACAAAAGATTTGTGCAAAGTGAACATTTAACTTCTTGGAAACTTAAACCATACAATCCGCTTTAAATGGAAGAAACGGACTGAGTCACGTACCACACGTCGTGCACGTTGTGTTTCTAATTATTTATTAACATACCTTCAAAGTAACCCATCAGCGCGCCAAATTCTTTCGTTGTTGCACTCTTCCAGGCTGGAAATCAGACCAATAAATAGCTATAGTAAGACCACAGAAATCAAACCTTTTTATTGACGTTTCTTCTTCTGTAAACACTTGGCAACGTGAGTCATTTGTTTATTTCTATTCATCTGTACATTAACGCTCTTTTACAATTTCTTTTTATTGGAACTTACTTTTGTCTATATTGTAATCAATTCCGTTTATAAAACGGCCACAAAAACTACAGTTAACACTTTGGGCTGATGAATTAGCAATAAGCAAATAACAGGCGTAAAGTACAAAGTAATTAGATAAAACTCAGTCGTGGATGAAGATACCACTTCTCCCTAGTGACAATAATGGACTGATTTGGAAAGCAATTATTGACCCAATGAAGTATATGAAAGCAGTTTATTCATTAGTTCTCCCAACGGGCTTCGGTTAACCCCACAGACAACAGTATAGAACTGAAACAACACAGTAGGCTGGGTAGCATTCGAAGAACGGGCAATTTGACGTTTTGGGTAGGGACCCTTCTTCTCCAGCATCTGTAGTTCTTGCTATCTCTCAGTTAACCTTACAAGTGTTGTGGAATCTGAAGAACTATCACCACCTCTTCATTACCAGACTTTTGATCCAATATCTAGTCTAGGGTGAGCCACTGTCTTCCAACTAGAATTTGGAATTTTTTTTAAAGTATTAGTTCATAGGATGTGGATGTCCTTGGTTAGGTCAGGATTTGTTGCTGGTCCCTAATTGTCCTTGAAAAGGTGGTGATGAGCTGCTACTGAAGATTTTGTCATCAGCCTGCCCAACATAGGCATATTTAACGTCACTATTGACTTTATTCCTATTCAATACAGACTCTTCTCAACCTTTTTTGGTATCAAAGTCAACACTGCTGAGCTTCTGACCCCATAAGCTCTCCACCAATAAGACCAACAACTAAGTAGCACCATGTCAGATGACATTTAATCCAGAGAAATGTGCAGTGATCTGTTTTTGTTTGGAAGAATGAGGAGAGGCAATATGAATGGAGTGGTACCATTTCAAAGGTGATGCAGGAACTGTAAGAATGGGGTTGTGTAGATCTGCCAAGGTAATGGAAGTCTGCTTATAAAATACTTGATTTTTTTTTAAATAGAGAAGAATGAAGTATGACTAAAAAGGACATTATGTTAAGCCTTTAGTAAAACTTCAGCTCAAGTATTCTCCTCAATCCTGTATACAATGTTTAAAGAAATACTTTGAGCCTTAGGATGCAGAAAAACCTATTCGATTATTCTAAGGATGAGGAGCTTCATTTAAGTATAGCTTATTGGAGAGGCTGTGTTTGCACTCTTTGGAGCAAAAAAATAGTTAGGACAATATTTGGTAGAGATGTTGCAATATTGTAAAAGACTTTAAATTAAACAAATACAAAGGAAGTGTTTTTAGTCTGAAGGACAGGACTTATATGCATTTGGAAAGGCAAGGACTGATCAGGGATAGTCAGCATAGCTTTGTGTGGGGCAATCATGTCTCAAACTTGATTGGGTTTTCTTTTGAAGACGTGACAAAGAAGTTTGATTAAGGTGGAGTGGCAGAGGTTGTCTAATGGACTTCAAGGCGTTCGATAAGGTTCTACATGGTAGACTAGTTAGTAAGATTAGATCACGTGGAATCCAGAGGGAGGTGGCCAAATGGATACAAAATTCATTTTGAAGGTAAGAGACAAAGGGTGGTGGTAGAAGATTTGTTTTTCGGGCTGGACACCTGTGACCAGTGGTGTTCCACTGGGATTGCTGCTGGGTCCATTGCTTTTTGTCACTTGCATAAGTGATTTGGATGTCAATTTAGGGAATATGGTTAATAAGTTTGCAAATGACACCAAAATTGGTCATCTAGTAGACAGTGAAGGTTATCTCTGAGTACAATGGGACCTTGATCAGATGGGCCAATGAGCTGAGGATTAGCAGATGGAGTTTTATTCGGATAAATGTGAGATGTTATATTTGGTAAAGTAAATCAGGGCAAGACTTGTGCAGTTAATGATAGGGTCCTGGGCAGTATTGTCAAACAGAAACCTAGGGGTGCAAGTGCATAGTGCCTTGAAAGCGGAATCTCAGGTAGACGAGGAGGTGAAGGAGGTACTTGGAACACTTGCCTTCATTGGTTAGTGCATTGAGTATAGGAGTTGGGATGCCTTGTTGTGACAATACAGGACATTGGTGAGGCCACTTTCAGAATACTGCATTCAATTCTAATCTCCCTGCTATAGGAAGGATGTTGTTAAACTTGAAAGAATTCAGAAAAGACTTGCAAGGATGTTGCTGGGATTGGAGGGTTTGAGCTGCAGGGCAAGGCTGAAAGGGTTGGCACCTTGTTCCCTCAAGTGTTGGAGGCTGAGGTGACATTATAGAGATTTATAAAATTGTGAGGGGCATGGACAGGGTGAATAGCCAAGGTGATTTCCCTAGGGTAGGGGAGCTCAAAACTAGAGGGCCTAGGTTTAAGGTGAGAGGGGAAAGGGGCAGCTTTTTCAGAGGGTGATGTGTGTATCGAACAAGCTGCTAAAGGAGGAGGAGGTGGTGATGGAGGCTGGTACAATTACAATACTTAAGACCTCTGGATGGGTATATGTTTAGAGGGATATGAACAAAATGCTGACAAATGGGACTAGATCACTTTAGGATATCTGGTCAGCGCAGATGAGTTGGATTGAGGGATTTGTTTCCATGCTGTATGATTCTGACTGAATAAGTGACAAAAAAAATTACTCAGGACACAGATTTAAAATGAGCAGCAAAAGAAAAGGTTTAATGAGAAAACAACATTTCTGCACCAAATTGGGACCAAGAGACACAGTTAGATTATGGAGCAAATTCAAGAGACCAAGAATATGCTCAACAGTATTCATTACTAATCTGGAAATGATAGTAGGAAGCTGAATCAATAGCAACTTTAAAAAAGAAACTTGGTAAATACACTGTTGTCTGAGACTAGGATAGCTCTATCAAAGAGCTAGCATGGGCACAATGGACCATATGAACTCTTATTCTGTGCTGTATAATTTTATGAACCCCATCTTCATAATATCTCCCATCTTCTTCCTCTACCTTAGTCCGTCTACCACTGAAACCATCATCTGTGCTTTAACATCAGAATCTACCTCCAATACTTTTTCCTCACTGCTCTCCCATATTCCATTTTCTATCTATCTTGACTCATTCCAAAACTCTGCTGTTCATATTTTATTCTACACCAACCTTATGTATCTATCACACTCTGTGCTATGTAAATTGATTCCCAGCCCCTCAGCTTGAATTTAAAATTCTCACCATTGTAATTTTTTTCACAGCTTCATCCCTGTAAATCTGCAATGTTCTGTATTACTATGAGCTGAAAAATACTTGTTGCTTTGACTCTGGTCTCTGGTGTATTCACTGATAACAGTTGTGCTTTGAGTTGACAGAGCACTGGAATTACTTCCACTAAACTCTTCAAATTCCATTCTCCTTCATTTTTATCCTCTTAAAATCTCCTTATTTTCTGCTTTGGTTTGATCATGCATTTGCAAAACTGTAACTATGGCATTTTTATTATGTGAAAGTTATGAATACAAACCCAAAGGGTATGAAAGGTGTTTTTGAAACATATATCTTTATTTTCTCTCTAACATACCACATAAATAGTGATTTGCTAAGTAAAATTCTATTTTGTAAAACTGGTGGGCAGATATTAATAGTCATTGTCAACTGTCCCTCTATTTGAGGATATTTACTCAGGATCATGTGTTCTTTGCCTAGGTCATTATTATAACTGAACAGGCTGATTAGTTTGTTATGCAACCAAAGATAAACAGTTATTTTAAAGGTTATTAATGGCTGCTGATTTGTCTCATATTTGTGCAGTCACACAAGTACCTGTTTAAGATCCATTGCTTGTCGTCATTTTGAAGTGAATGATTTTGGATTCAGAACATCAGGATAACAGTCGGTATAGCTAGATGACTTTTGATGCTGCTTAAATATGGGCAGCATTTGGGCCAAAGTAATTTGGCACAGTCGTACAGCAGTTACTTAGGAGGACAAGGATCTGAGAATCTCTCAACATTGCAGTTTAATGAGCCTTGCAGGGCTGCAATGAAAATAAGTTGTATAAATGCATAACCATGACAATTAAATATAAAAATAGTACATTTCTTGCCCCTGGAGAGCTTTGGTTCAGCAATTTCTGCACCTTCCCAGTTTTCATGTTTCACAAAGCAGGGAATATTGAAGTGCAGAGGAATTATTTGATATGTTCTTAGTCATCAGGGTAGATTTTTGGAAACTGAAACCTTTCACTCTGAAATCAGCTTCAAGGGAATCTGACTTAGTTCCTTTTTAAAATAAAAAGAGAATTCTGATACAGAAGCAATTTATTATTTGAGTAAGATAGGCAAAAGAGGATGAAGGACATAATTCATGTTATAGGAACAGGAGTAGGCCATTCAACCCCTTGAGCCTTTCCATCATTCAGTGAGATTATGGCTGCTCTGTGGCTTAATTGCAAACTTTGACCCTGTTAGGGGAGATATCAAAGAGGAGTCGACCTTTTATTCAGAGCTCTTTTACCATGTGTAGGAAAGCCTGCTGTATGCCTGACTTTCACGTGGGGCCTGGTTGCTCTCATAATTACAGCTCAGATTAGAAGAGAGGTCAGTGACCCTCTGGCTTCTGCAGCTGAATACAGTATTTTCATACATGGAGTTACAATAGTTACATGCAACATTGATGTCATTGTTCTATGCATCAATCCCGTCGAACACCCAATCATTGATGGATGCCCCTATGGACGGCCCTAGGTTCCCATGATCTCATGCTGTTTACTCAACATTGTTATCTTCAGGCTTTGGAGTCTTACAATGTACCCCATTAATTTACATTCCAATGTTAACAGCTATACTCTCTCTGACATTTGTCAGACTTGCTTATTTCTTAGGACAGTTTGAATTCTGTTATTCGTTATATTCATTGCCATCCTTCTCTAATTCTGTTACTCATCTTTATATTTCCTGCTGTCCTAATCACAGGAGATACAAAAACATGCTCCTAGGGTTTTGCAAGACATCATCTCAATCTCTTTTTACCTTATCGTTTGTCTTTGTTACTGTGGGATCATATTTTTCTTTTAATTCCTGCTAAACGACAAGCTTCAGGCTGTCTGTTCCCAGACATCTCTTTATCAGACTGCCTCATGCAGACATCTGCAGCTGTGGGTTTGTACAGAACTCCCTGTATATTAATTTGTAAGATGCTTTCTTCTGCTTGGATTTATCTTATTCTCAAATTTACCATTATCCTAACTAATGATCTCACTTCTAATTCTGAACTCAGCAAGCTAATTTGGTAACTGCAGCTAAAAATGTTCTCTGCCATATTCATGCAACTAAAAATCCATGGGCAGCCATCTTGGCCCACGGCTGCCCCGACAGACCCATATCCTTTCATACCTTTTTGCTGAGCAAAAGTTTATCTATCTCATCGAAAAAGTTAAGAACTAATAAAGCATCCACTGCCATTTGTGAAAGTGTTCCAAACATCTGCCACTCTTCTGTGTTTAGAAGTGTTCATTAAAATCTCTCATGAATGGTCTGGCCCTAATTCTCAGACTATACCTCTAGTTCTAGAATCCTCAACCAGTGGAAATAGTTTATTTTTATCTACCCAGTCTTTTCCTGTTAATAGCTTGAAGACTTCAATCAGATCAGCCCCATACCTTCTAAATCCTAGAGAAAACAGTCCTAATTTGTATAATCTCATTGTCAACACACTTTAGATTGGGACGCAGAAAGTACTTTTTCAGACTCTAAAGGCTGCCTAGACATCAATATGTGAATTCCCTGTAAGCATTTAAAAGGGAGCTGAAAGTATTAAGAAAGCTTGAGTTATAAAAAGCAGGTGGGGTAACTGGGCCTAGACAGTCACCAGGGTCTCTGTACTATATATATGTTTGACTGAGAGTTGAAGAGTTTCCTGCAGGTATTTCTTTCTAAGTTGACCTTAGCTCTATTTTCAGTGATTTTTGACTCTCTCAGAAGCTTGAAGGTATGCAGTATAAGTAGATCGTATGGTGTCAGGGTGAGATTGGTCTGCAGGAGTAACTGTGTTGACTTTTTTTTTAAATTTAGTTGAGGCAATAACCTGCTCAGATGGCAATACAAGACTTGGGCAATCTTAATGTTGTTCCTCCAGTTGATTTACCAACAGACAACCAATGGGATATGGTAGTTGGTCATTGGGAAGGAATAAAAAGTCTAGTAGCATGAACCTATTTCTGAGAACCAACAGAAAAATCCCCAGTAGTCTGGAAAACCAGAGGGATGGAAATACAATTGGGGAAGGAGCCTGGGTCAGAAAGGCTGAAACCTACCTTAGGGGCCTTGAGTTCATCAGTTCCTCCCAACTCAATAAAAATGATGGAACAACCACTGGATCTCCTAAAGTTTCAACACATCTCTCGATGAGATTGGCCACAGCCATTTGGCCAATAAACCCCATTGTTAAAATAGTAATCAAGCCCCAATGTGCTTTCAGAATAAATTGGCATATTTAAAGGACCTACTCAATTTCCAGTCTTTGTCCTCTCCCAGGTTGCAGCCAGCAGGATCTTTGCAGGTGGAGTACCATGAATAGTTTTAATTGCCAATCAGCCTGATTTTTCAGCCTTTTCCCTGTGCTTTTCTAGATGTTCACGTGGAAACACTGCCTAATTTACTTTACATCATTTCACTATTTTGGAACGTACAAAAGACTGAAGATGTGTTGCAATGTTTGAAATTTACTGAAGAATGCCACTGGTCTGTCTACATAGCTGAGACGTCAGCCCATATATGCCCTGATCTCCGATGTCAGACCAATGTAAAATCCAAAAAAAAAGCAATGATTGGCACCTTGGAGGCATCTCAAGAAATCCCTTCTCAATCACCATTTTGATACCAGGTTTTTATTTTACAGTTTTGATCTGATGGGCTCTAGTTGGAAGTAAAACATTGGAATGTGTACAGGGTCTAAAACAGTGCTGAATACAAAAACTTATTTGTTTGCTGTTGTTTTAAAACTGAATGTAACTGCCGTAGAAACTGCTTCCTGGAAGACCTCGGGCAGTTTCAACTTTAGGAATTTTAAGCATTGTGAAATATTTCCAGAAGGAATTCTGAAATGAGTGCACTTTTTTTTTCTTGCCCTGCCCATTTAAGTAAGCATTCCACTATTCAAAGCATCATTAGTGTTGGTGACCTCGCTGCTTGTTTTTTTTTCTTTTGTGAATTCATGAGCTAATAAGGTTATTTTCTTCTAATGCCTCTCCTTCATTATTCAGCTGGCGGTATAGTTCCATTTTGACTTATTCAGTCGTAGCTAGAGTCTTGCCAGCAGCAATGTTTTGTTCCTGCTAGTGTACTATTACCTCTGGAATTCTGCCAACACCTACCCTTAGCCCCTTTCTATTTCACATCCACATGCTGCAATGCCATAATGTCACCTGTGAATCTGATGTTCGATTCCACATATGTTGAAGGCACCCAGCCCTATCTCATCTCCAGCTTCTGCACCTCTCCACTGATTTGACACAATACTCCTCTAACATCCAGTACTAGATAAGTAGAAACTTATTATGGCTAAACAATGGGAGGATGGAAGCCAATGCCATCACACACTATGACAAACTTATTCCCTAGCCACTGACTCCACCTCTCTCTTCCTGGAGATTGTGTCTTAGGCTGAACCAAATTATTTGCAACTTTGATCTAGTATTTGACGATGAGATGAGCATCTCACCACACTTCTGTCTAATCATCAAGACCATCAACTTCCACATCCATAACACCGCTAAATACCATCCCTGCCTCAGTTCATCTACTCCTGAAACCCTCAGCTATGTCTTTGTTGCTTAATTGCTCATTTGAAGTACATTGGGATATTTCACTACATTAAAGGCGCTGTATGAATTTACATAGTCTTTGTGTGTTTCAGGAAATACGTCCAACTCCGTCAGAGTCCTACAGCACAGAAACCGACCCTTCAGTCCAACTCGTTCATCCCAACTAAGTTTCCCAAACTAAAGTAGTCCCACTTGCCTGTGTTTGGCCCATAGCCCTCTAAACCTTTTCTGTTCATGTACCTGTCCAAATGTCTCTTAAATATTGTAACTATACCTGCATCTACTACTTCACCTGGCAGTTAATTCCACACATGAGCCACCCTCTATAAAAAAGTTGTCCTTCAGGTCCTCTTTTAATGTTTCTTCTCTCACCTTTAAAAATATGCCTCCTACTTTTGAACTTCCCCACCCTAGGGAAAGACCTTTGCTACTCATCTTTGGTCTTTTTTTTTTAAACCAATCTTTGGTATTCTACTACTTATTTTTGATTGATTAATTTGTTTCCCTTACCTGTCACATTGACTGGAACTCACAGGTTTAACTTTTTTAACAAATATTAACAGATTTAATGGAGGCTGTTGCTGCGTGTTAAATGTACTACCTACACCTTTTGAAATAGCACACAGTGTTCTCAAGCTATCACCATGACACTACTCGCCAAGTCTGATGACACTAACTATGAAAATAAAACAAAGAATTGTGGATCCTGGAAATCTGAAACAAAACCTGTTATGGTCCAGACCAAACCCCTTGTAAATATATCAAGGAGATAGCCTAGTCCCTAACTTTTATCTCACTTAAAAGTAAGTGTAAGGTGCTGTGTTCTAGATGTAATTAAACTGGTCACAACTCGGTTTTAAGCAAAACACACTTTATTCTTACACCTCCATTGTTAAAATACAAACAAGGAAGAATTGGCATAAGTTTAACTCTATGGATAATTTAACAGAATAATGGATTATTTACTATAATCGGAATGGATTAGTGGTTAATATCCCATAAACATACCCTTAGCAAAGACAAAGTCAGTAAAATAGATTTCACCAGAATTGCATGTGAGACAGAGAACCTAAGCTTTTTAGCTGGAGCAGGGAGAGAGAGGCAACTTCCAAACCCCAATGTCTACGAGAAATCAAACTTAAAATCCTGTTTCAGTGGGAGCCTGACTCTTACCCATTTGTGCTGTTTCTATTGGAGGGGGGGGGGTAAGCTTTTAAAAAGAAAACCCAAGGCCTCGCAGGCTGGATACTTTATTGGCTTGAAACAGACTGCTCTACATTGCTGTCTTGACCTTTTTTTTTAGAAAAAAAGTCACCAGGACAAAGTACACCTCTTAAAGCCATAGTATCATCACAAAACAGAAATTGCTCAATGAAGGCTGGACTCAGAATGTTAACTGTTTTCTCCTTACAGATGCTGCCAGACCTGCTGAGGTTCACCAGCATATTCTGTTTTTGTTACTACTGGTTGACTACAGATTATCCAGTGTGAACCAGCAGTGTAATCCTATCTTTTCATTTTTTAATGGACCTTTAGAGTTGTCCTCTTTGTAATATACACATGACACAATCATGGAAATTAACTGCTTTTGAGAGTTGCATTCATGTTAGTGACTTTACTCAAATATCACCTAAAATCATATTTCCTTTGTGATTAAAAAGGTTACAATGAGTGATGATGAAAGAATGGGTTCACAAAAAGAGTCCCTGATGTGATATGAAAGGACAACATACTTTGAAGCAGTAGCAATGTTGAAAAGGTTAGATCCTATAAATGAAGAAGTAGTGGTTAGGTAATGGATTTTAAAAGACAATCTATAAATTCTATTGTTTAATTCTGATGTATCATTTAACTTAAGACAACTTTCTTAGCTAATTAAATGAGCTGTTAGATTGGCATAAAGCCCACTGCTGGCACCAGCGTGGATCTTGTCCCTTTTCCTTTTGAGAAGTTGAGTGGGGGCAGGAAGCATTTACTGTTTATCTACACCCTTCTTTTAATTTCAAATACACTCACCTCTACAGTCCATTCAGCCACACCCTGGTGCCACGAATGATCAGGAAGCTATCAATGATTTACTCAAAGAAGTTTTTTAAAATGGAAGGGATCTAATTAATGTCATTATTATTTTGACAAGTCAATCAACTGTGAAATCCACCAATCAAGCTAATGAAAAGCATTCCGTGACATTATTTGCCAAATGTCAGTGAAAGAAACCAGCATTCCCAACCATGCATCAGTGATGTGTTCTAGAAATATTTTAGCTATGTAAATATGGAATGCTATTCTTCATATACTTATGACACACGTACAGCCAGTTCTGCTATAATGCATGTTCTGGCAACGTGAATTGGCTATAATTCAACCGATGAATAGGGAAACGCTATTTCTAAAACTTGTGCTGGCTATAACGCAATTCCATCGGTGCGCGCAGGAGTAAGCATTGATATTACACAATTGTTTTGTGGGCTTTGTCCTCTTAGCACCAAAAGAGTCTCTGTGCCGATGTCACATGATCATTTCGCAGACTTTATTATGAAGTGTTTTCTGTAAGTGATGCAATGTTCTGTTTTTTTTTCTTTGCATATTCTGCTATTACCCACAAAAATGAGAGGACAAAGTGACAATGTTAGCAAGAAACATCTTGGTGATAAAATTGTGGGTGGTGAACGTAAAAGGCTATAACACTGGAAGAGAAGCTAGATGTTGCAAAGCATTTTGAGTGTAATGAGAGAACATGAAATATAGTTTGCATAACGGGAATAAAGGAGTCTACCTTATGCGCCATTAGAGACAATGCAAAAAAAATTGCAGCAAGCTGTGTTGCTGCAACAAGTGTAAGTGCAAGCAAATTTGAGGGGTCGTGGACAAAGAAACTTGAGATGGAGCAGCTTCTAAGTGTATTCAAACTGTGCTATCCTTTGTGTTGGCTTTTGAGTGATTTTGTTTTTTTTTTGTAAGCAATTTTGAGTGTTACTTTTTTTTTGGTGATATGCCTATAGGCCTCATTATTTCTACAGCGCAACTTTCTATAAAGTGACATTGTGCAGGAATGCAACTATCGTGTTAAAGCAAAACCGACTGTATTGATGCCTTGGGAGGTTCATGGGAGCCAACAGAAGGGAATGTGCTGCAGCTTGTTCTTGTAAGGAACATGGTCAGATCTCTCCATAAGAAAGTTGGATTATTTTTGTGTTGATAAATGTGCTGGAAGCTCCTACTGAACAAGAATCAAAAACTTACAACAGAAGCACTTTTTTCTTCTAGGCTTTCTCTACCACTGAGCTTGATCCAGAGGTTGTGATCTCTATCACAATTTGGAAAACTTTCTTTTTGAAGTTTCCCCTAATTGTATGTCGGACACCAATGACACTAGTGCAGGTCTTACACAATGTATATAAGCAGATCGTGGGCATTTAATTAAAAAAAGGCTCATGAGTCTACTATCAGAATAAGGATGCCAAATGTAGCATCATAAAGTCTGAGGCCATTGGACTCTGAGCATCAAAATTAATTTCTCCAAATTTGTTGTTTTTGTTTCCACCAATTGTCACTAGAAATGTTGCCTCTTCATGCAAAGTTGTTTAATCTAAACATATCTTTTCAAGAACCTGGAAAGTAATATCTGCAAATCAACTAGTTTCAGGATCTATATTTACAGACTATTTAGGAGAGCCATCAGCCAAATGATGGCACGCACTCCAATTTAGAGTACCATATTATAAGCTCATTGAATTTTAATCCCTTCCCATTATTATCACCAGTGTTCTTAAACAGGTTTAAATATTTTATTTGTGTTGTGAAAGAGTAGATAGAGAGCTGAACTGTAATTGAGTAGAAAATAGCAATAATGTGCACTTCCATAGTGCCTTAAATGCAACAAAACATTCCAAGACATCAAATGAGCAAAAGCAATTTTTAAAAAATTGTTGGCACCAAGCAATGAATGACATAGAACAAGACACATGATGAAGTGTTTGATTTTGAGCAGAACTTGAGGAAAAGAGCAATTCCCTATGTAAAATGATGAAAATAAGAATGTATAAAAGACCAGAATTGGCAGAATATGGAGATCACCTTCTTGTAAGGCTGAAGGAGACGAAAGGGAAGAATATGGCAAAAGAAGGATTTAACAAATGATGAGGATTTTTAAACTGAACAATTTTTATACCTGTAGCAAGTACAGGAATAATGGGTGATTGAGATTTGATGCAAGATGTAATACTGGCAGGCAGAGTTTGTGTTTTTTTTTAATTTGAGCAGAAGTCAATGTCACGTGGAAGATGGAAGACCAGTCAGAAGAGCATTGGAAGTCACAACTAGAGATAAAGACATGGGTGAATATTTCAGCAACTGACAAGTTGAAGTTAAGCCATGTCATGCAGGTGGAAATACTATGGTGATGGAATGGATCAGCCACCTTTGTGGTTATCCTTTGCATAGCGTATATCAAAAATTTGCACTCTTAACCAATACAAACACCTGTGACCTAGCCGTGCCTTATCTGTCTGTGTTGCCAAATGATTCAAAAGTTTTTGTAGTCAGTTCTGTGCATTAAAACTTCTAACCTTCGAGTGCAACATTCTGTACCTTGTCAGCCTGTTATAAACAATGCTACATTGTTAGCTCCAGAAATACTGCTACTATACAATCTAGCAATAGCTGCTTCTTCATCCAAACAGTTCACTAGTACAGAAAGTAATTTGGGGGATGGTCATTACTGCTTTGGAATCTGGGGTCAGCTTTCAGATTGGTGACAGAAATGATTCTTTACCTCATTTTGCATGGGTGGGGGTGGGGGTGGGGAAGACACCCAAAATCTATTCAATAGCTTTACCAGATTTCCGCTAATGATTGTGCGCAGAGTTGTAAGTAAACCATTCTTAAACATAAATGCTGCAAGCAAATTAAAATCAGAATAATTTTAGTTCTAGTCTTCAAATGGGTATTCTGTTTGAGTGTCTTAAATGGTGAACTGAATGTGGAAGGAGGCCCTTAGGTGAACACAAGCCTTTTTTTTTGGCTTAACTATTGTAATATTCTTTATACTCTGACGTGACTGAAGAAGAAGGCTTCTGTATTCATTTTGACCAGAAGAGTTGACATTTTCTGTTCTTCTTGCATTTATGTTTTAAATACCTAATCTAGTTTCAAATACATAAAATTACCACTTGGATCGTGCATTTGGAAGACTATGAAGTTTGATCACACACTAATCACATTTGTACCTTCAAGGAAAAGGGTTATGGGTATTTTTAACAAAAATATTTTTTAATGTATTCTTTTGGTGCTGCTGGATTCTTGATAATGAATTTTGCTTTCGGTCTGATGAAATTGAATCAGATAAGTCTGTCGTCATTCTGGCCTTTAGAACAATTGTTTAATATTCTGGCAGCATCATAGGAGCAGGAGAGCTTGACATTTCAGGCCTAGACCCAAAACGTCAAGCGCTCCTCCTATGATGCTGCTTGACCTGCTGTGTTCATCCAGCCCCAAACCTTGTTGTCTCAGATTCTCCAGCATCTGTAGTACCTTTTATCTCTGTTTAATATTCTGTTTGGATTTATGTGATTCTTAGCAAGAGAAATATTCAAGCAATATGGCCTTTAACTTCCACTGTAATTTTCCTTGATAATCTCCTATAACATTATTCACTAAAGGATAATAGAAACTCCTGAAAAATGGTGAAAATACAATTTATTCTGTCCTTGCAGTTTACTCTAATCTTCTGTCACAATTAGTGAACAATAGGGAGTAGATCATTTGAGATTCTGTATTCCCCTGTAATAAATGCAATCAAGTGTGAGAAATCAGAGTACAGCACCAAATTAAACTGAATTGACATCTTTTAATGTTTTTGTGCTGATCAGTTGCTGGGTTTGTGATAACAATGCAACTTGTTTATGAATACAAATAAAAGAAAGTCAATGTGAAATATAAATAAAATGCACAAAACAACTGAAAAAAGGAAAGGCAGGTTAGTTTTTTCCAATGTTGGCTTGAAATTTCATGTTTCTATTTTATTGTCTTGTTGTTTTGACCCCAATGAACTTTCTTGCATGTTTTGCAATTGGCATGTAGCTTTCAGAAACATGTCAATTTTTAACAATTATAGCCTCATCACACATAATGCTGACTCCAAAGCTTCAAAGTTCAAATGTTACAGCAGATGTCTGCCCTGCCAATATTTTCAGGACTCAAAGCTTCAGTGTTCATTCTGAAACAATCCAATATTATTCTCTAGCAGTGAAATTATGAAAAGATACAATGGCCATGTCAGATTTAGATTTTTGTTTAAAAGTTACAAATATTAGATTGAACTTAGTATTGAAGCTAACAAAAAGAAAAATATCATGCATTTTTCTAACTTTTTTTTTTCTTTTAGTTATTCAAAACCTTTCGTATACAAAGACATGCTCTTAAAGTCAGTCATTACTATTTAAATGTATTTGTACCAAGTTGAGTCGTTATATGCTAAACTGCAAAGGAGCTATTGCAAAGCTAACGTAACTCTCCAATCCTAAATTTTTTCAGCTCTGACTCGTGCTGTAGCATGTTTCCCATGTAATGCTGCATTTCTTGCAGCATGGGGAATTTTCCATTACCACGCTGTTCAACTGAGTATCCCTGCCTTCACCAGCCATTATCTTCCATACCTATGAGCACAAGGCCACCTGTTGCACTCTTGGTCCCAGCAGCAAATACTGGCACTAGATATTGGCTCTATTTAGGCAGAGGTGAGCACACCCAATTTTGTTGAAATAAAATCCTTAAGTTCTGGAGAATATCTTTTTTTTTTCTTTATATATGGCTTTCCTTGGAGACTGCTTTTGCAAAACTTTATCCCTCCAGGTTCTTGGATGTCTGTTGTTTTTAGAACCTTTTAAATAAGGCCACGTTGATTCTTAGTGACAATGCAATGAGCACACCTCTCCAGAAACAAAGCACTGCAGCACTAAATTGCTCCTAAGTCACTAAGTGACAACAGCCTGTCATTAAGGTAGTGCTGCCCATATTGTTCAGAGGGCGATCAAACTGTAGATTACCAGAGAAATTTGAATTCCTTCCTGTGATAATCAAGGTTTTGAGACATACATTTTTGCTTTGTTTTTATTATTATCTTTCTCATACAGAGAGGCACTACACTGAGATCAATGATGTGTTTATAATTGTGCATGATATTTGTTCCACATTTCTTTGGTAATGCTACACAATGGGATAATGAACAGCTTTCATGAATAAAGGACTTGGTACTTGAGAAGCTATTTTGCAATACTGCAACAACAATAGTGTGTGTTGGTTTGAAAATCAGGGTGACAATGTTTATGCATGTCAGGGTTCCAAACATACAATTTCTTCAAACAAGCATTGATTGATTATTAAATAATAAAACCTATTTCTTGCTGTTAGGAGAGGTTTGCTATGCTGGGGATGTCGTCTCTCTATTCTCTAACTGCTTCCTTCTCCTTCAAGAGTGAAATGTCTTACCATTGTTCTGCTTTCCAGGTACCAGCCTTAGAAGAAGATGGTGTGTGTTGGAAGTATAGTGGTGACAGTGAGCTGGATGTGGTATAGACTTGTGGCACAAATAGGATACAGTCAACACAAGACTGACGTAACTGTTGTTAGGATATGGCCCTACCTGTTGTATGTTGGGTCACTTCCTTTTGTATTGATTTTACACTGCCAGAACTATGCACCTCAAAATAAATATGAAGTCTCACTGGTGGGGACACTGTACAATTTCAGGGTTGCACTCAAGTGGGATTCTATAATTCTCAGCCAACTATATTTACACATTCTGACGGTGTCATTAGCTTGTACAATAAGACCATAAGACATAGGAGCAGAAATTAGGCCGTTCGGCCCATCGAGTCTGCTCTGCCATTCAATCGTGGCTGGTAAGTTCCTCAACCCACACTTTCCTGCTTTCTACCTGTAACCCTTGATGATCAAGAACCTACCTATCTATCTCAGTCTTAAATGTACTCAATGACCTGGCCTCCACAGCCTTTCGTGGCAGTGAATTCCATTGATTCACCACTGTCTGGCTGAAGAGGTTTCTCCTTATCTCTGTTCTAAAAGGTCTTCCCTTTACTCAAAGGCTGTGCACTCAGGTCCTAGTCTCTCCTACCAATGGAAGCATCTTCCCAATATCCACTCTGTCCAGGCCATTCAGTATTCTGTAAGTTTCAATTAGCTCCCCGCCTCATCCTTCTAAACTCCAATGAGTATAGTCCCAGAGTCCTCAAACGTTCCTCATATGTTAAGCTTTCCATTCTTGGGAATGTCCTCTGAACCTGCTCCAGGGCCAGTACATCCTCTGATATGGGGCCCAAAACTGCACACAATACGCCAAATGTGGCCTGACCAAAGCCTTGTAAAGCCTCAGGAGTACGTCCCTGCTTTTATATTCAAGTCCTCTCAAAATAAATGCCAACATTGCATTTGCCTTCCTGACTACTGACTCAACCTGCAAGTTTACCTCGAATCCTGGACTAAAACCCCCAAGTGTCTTTGCACTTCAGACTTCTGAATTTTCTCCCCATTTAGAAAATAGTCCATGCTTTTATTCTTACCAACGTGCATGACCTCGCACTTTCCCACGTTGTACTCCATCTGCCACTTTTCCCACTCCTAACCTGTCCAAATCCTTCTGTAGCCTCCCCACCTCCTCAATACTACTTGTACCTCCACCTATCAGTGCATATCTGAGCACTGTTCATGCACAGTCAGCACAATATTGATTAAGAGACCAGTGACTATTGCCAAGTACTGCAAAGCTTGGCGTTGTTTAGGTCTCCAGTTACCATTCTTACTCCCATTTTTGTTAGATCTGAATTGCACTGATCAAAAATTATTCCAAGCTTAGAAGGGAGGGTTGGTGAGGAATGGGATGTCACAATACGGAGATGCTTGCATTACTTTTGTTGGACAATACTTGGCACTGAAATTAAAATGATTTTGAAGATGTCATCAACACTGCTGTCATGTAGTACTTGCTCAGCAATAACCTGCTCACTGACACTCGGTTTAGATTCTGCATGGGTCACTAAGCTCCTGTGACCTCATTACAGCCTTGTTCAAACATGGATAAGAAAGCTGAATTCCAGATGTCCGGTCAGAGTGATTGTCCTTTACATTAAGGCTGCATTTTGACAGGATGTGACATCAAGGAGCTTTAGCAAAACTGAAATCATTGGGAACTTGGGGGAAAAAAATCTTGAATGATTGGAATCATACCTGGCACAAAGAAAGATGGCTGTGCTTGTTGGTTATATCTCTCCAGGATATCTGTAGAGGACAGAGGTGTCTGCAGATGGCCCCCTACAGCAAGGCTAAGAGCATTCCCTCAAGTTGGTATTGTTGGCCTAGCAGCTGTCAGTCTCCTCTTCAATGACCTTTCCTCCATCAGAAGGTCAAAAGGGGGATGTTAACTGAAGAATGCACCATGTTCAGCACAATCTGTGACTTATCAGACATCGAAGCAGTCTATGCTCAATGGGCTCACCACAAACTATTGCTTGGTTCCTGGCAAGTGATTACAACCCTTTGGTGTACACAATAGAGCCAAAACATGTGGAAGAGATTGCTGGGCTCCTTGCTGACATATTTGTATTCTTGATAGCCATGAGTTAGGTGAGGTAAGACTGGAGTTTGGACAATGTAGTGCCATTATTTTAAAAAGGTGGTATGGAAAAGCCAGGGAACTAGTCCAGTGAGCGTGACGTCAGGGGAGGGTAAGTCATTGGGGATTCTGAGGGACAGGATTTACTCTCCTTTGGAAAGGCAACGATTGATTATGGATAGTCGCCATAGCTTTGTGCGTGAGAAATTGTATCTCTCTAACTTGATTGAGTGTCTTTTGTTTTTAAAAGAAATCACAAAGATGATTGACAATATAAACCATTCTGCCTCTATGTGCACTCTAGCAAGGCATTTGACAAGGTTCTGCATGGTAGACTGGGCAGCAAGGTTAGATCACATGGAATCCAATAGAAACTAGTCAATTGGATACAAAATTGGCTTGAAGGTAGGAAGCAGTGGGTGGTGATGGAGGGTTGTGTTTTGGACTGGACGTCTGTGACCAGTGGTGTGCCACAAGCATTGGTGCTAGGTGCTTTTCCTCATTTATGTAAATGATTTGGATGTGAATAAAGGAGGTATGCTTGGTAAGTTTGCAGATGGCACCAAAATTAGTGGTATAGTGGATAAGGAAGAATGTTGTCTTAGAGTACAACAGGACTTTGATCAGATGAGCCAATGGGCCAAGTGGCAGATGGAGTTTAATTTAGATGAATGTGAGGTGATGCATTTTGTAAGGCAAATCAAGGCAAGAGTTATGCAGTTAATGGTAGAGCCCTGGGGAGTTTTGCCAAACAGACCTAGGGATGCAGGTGCATTGTTCCTTAACAGTGAAGAAGGCATTTGAGCATAATTGCTTCCGTTGGTCAGTGCATTGCGTACAGGAGTTGGAATTCCATGTTGCAGCTGTACAGGACCACTGTTTTGCTAATTTTAGAATCCTGCTTTCAGTTCTGGTCTCCTTGCTATAGGAAAGATGTTAATGCTGAAAGGATTCAGAAAGGATTTACAGGATGTGGCCAGATTGGAGGGAAAGGCTGAATAGGCTGGGGCTTTTTTTCCCTGGAGCATTGGAGGCTGAGGGGTGACCTTTTATAGAGATCTATAAAATCATGGTATGGTGAATAGCCAAGGCCTTTTCCTCAAGGTAGGGGAATCTGAAACTAGAGGATGCAGGTTTTAAGGTAAGGAGGAAAGTTTTTTAAAAAGGACTTAAGGGGCAACTTTTTTCAGAGTGGTGCGTGTATGGAATGAGCTGCCAGTGGAAGTCGTGGAGGTGGGCACAATTACAACACTTTCTAAAAGATATCTGGGTGGCTGCACGAATAGGAAGGGTTTGGAGGGAAATGGGCCAAATGCTGGCAAATGGAACTCAGTCAGTTTAGGATATCTAGTTGGCCTGGACGAGTCTGCTTCTGTGCTATACAATTCTATGACCATCTAGCCTGGAAAGAGAAAGTACCTCAGTTTTCCCCACCCTCTCCTTCCCCTGTCTCCTCTAGACAAAAGATTTTAATTTGAACACTGGAAATGTTGGGCAAAAAAGAAAGCAATGAAGTGGGAGGGGCCTGTTCATGAGTGGGTGTGTTATGTGGTAAGGGGTGGGGCTATTTCAGGGTTTGATGGCCGAGTCAGTGGGGGAGTGCCTTGTTTTGGAGGGGAGAGTAGTGTAGTAGGCGGGGCCTTGACCGTGGAGTAGGTGGTGTGAGTAGGCACCAACTATTAAATAGACCACTGTGCGCAGCAAACTACCTGGCCTTAAGGAGAACTTCAACCACTACACCACATAATCTTGCTATGGCAACCTCTGTCAGATGTCAGACCAGCAACATGGATATTACCATCCTATGTGGGGAAATGTGTGTGGCACATACTTATGTGCCTTAAGCAACATTGACCTTCTCATACACTACAGGCAAGGATGCCCTCAGGCATGTTACATTGGTGTGATTATGCAGACGCTATGACAATGGATGAATAGACACCTTGCAACACTTGATAACAAGGTGTGGAGCTGGATGCAATACTTGCCAGACAGGGATGTTCCCTTCCAGTCAGGGAACACTTCAGCAGTCAAGGCATTCACCCTCCAATCTTGGATAAGCGTTTCCCCCCACCAGGTGGCCCTCGAGATACACAACAATGCAGAATTGTTGAGCAGAAAGTGATAGCCAAGTTCTGCACCTATGAAGATGGCCTCAATTGGGTTCATGTTGTATTACGTAATAACCCCCCACATTTCTGTATCTTTAAAATCTTCCTTACTGTCCTGTTTTGACACCAGTACCTGGATAAATTGTTATGATCTCTGTACCTTAATTAGTTTGTACAGTTTTGGATTACTTGTCAGACCCTTGGCATGTAACCCTTATACCTATCATGTTATTTCAGTCAGTTGGTTTGTCTCCAGCAAATCTTTTTCTCGCAATTATCTTTTTGCCTTATTTAATTGAGTTGTAGGTCATTGTTTTGCTTGTTATTCAGCTGTTGAAACTTTATTCACACCACCTAACACCTTTTTGATCACTTGCGGAGGGTATTATTTGGTACTGCACTCTCACCGTTTGTATGACCTTTGGATCTCTCTCTGCCCTCGATCTCGATCTCTCGTTTCACCTGATGAATAGTCTACGCGATGAAAGCTTGTGATTCCAAACAGAGAAATGTCAACTTTCCTGCTCCTGTGATGTTGTCTGGCCTACTGTGTTCCTCCAGCTCCACAGTGTGTTGGCTCTGAGTCCAAATAGACGTGTTGGAGTATATTCTGGTGTTGTCCACCCTATTCATCACCAACACCTCCACAGCTGGGCTAGATGGTGTCAGGGGGCGGGACCTTGGCGGGGCGGGGCGGGGAGTATGGGTGGGGCTTGCCTGATATTAAAGCGAGCAGCCGGCAACCAGTTGCAGAGTGAAGATGGCGGCTGTGTATGTGTCAGTTCTGAGGCAGACTTCTAACGGAGCGGCGTTTTGGGCATTACGGGGCAGCAGCAGGAGGTGAGTCACCGTCTAACGATTGTGTGTGGGTGAGGAAGCCTAGGCATAAGCCCCGGGTAGCGAGTACTCCAACACGCCCCAAATGGGTAGTGATTCCGGACCGCGCGCCATCACTGCTCTGGCTCTTGGACCCCGGGGGTGGGAGGTCTGGGGAGATGCTGGCCCGCGAATTGTCGGGGGTGGGGGCATGTCCTCCCGCCGCTCGGTACTTCTCTGGGCTGGAGAGAGCGGCTTTGGAGACGACGCTGAGAGCGCTGGCACCGTGTTCAGTCGGGAAGCCGCTTGCCTCTGTTATATTCCGGCCAAAGGAAGGGAGTTTGTGATTCCACAACCCGGTGAGCAAACTGTCATTTCACAGGGGGAGGAGATGGGGGATGGGCTAGGGGCTCAAGGGATGCGATGGTAGGGGATAATTGGTAGATGGGGTTTGTTAGCGGCAAAGGTTGTGAATTTTAAGTCCCCGGTCTGGATGTGGAGTTCGGGAATCCTTGTTATTCCCGGAAAGTGTAGCCGGTCTGAAAGAGCGGCCGTCTTTTTGACGGATGAGCCGGAGGTTGCAGTCCAGGGCCAGCTCCTTCTGCTGTCGTGCCGCTCCTCACGTAGGCGCTTCAAGTTCCTTCCCACCCTAGCCGGAAACCCTATTTTGGCTCGAAAGTAACAAATCGGTCCGAGATTTGAATATCTTTTGTTTTGTATTGGTGGGTTACGGCGTATTTTACGATTCACCCTGAATAATTTGCGGCATTGCAAAATGTGTTCAAAATGATTGACCAAGGTCAAAAGTTTCCTATTTGTGTTCAAAAATTGTCCCTGTAACAAAATTACACCGGCTCACCAAACGCAGGTTTTTCCTTTGATAAAGAAGGGAGATCTGTGAAGCGGAGGATGGGGGGAAAAAAAATTAGACGAAAAATTTGCGTCAAGGTCAAATTTCTGCCAGATTGACCAGACGCGCAGACGTTTATTACTGATACGTGCACTGGGGGTTCCCGTAATCGTTTCTGTTCGCGCTTTGTTTGGAAGCGCAGTGGATGGAGGTTAATGTAGCTTTTCTTTGCTCGGGTGCTGTAGGAGCCCTTTTTATTTGTGGGGGAGGGGGCTTGGGTTTATTTTTTTTTAAACAGGACCTTTTTATAAGACTTTGTCAGTGTTCTGAAGCACTTCAAATTGAAGCGTAGTGTTCTGTAGGTAACTTCAGAATGCTTGCAAACATTACTGCTTTTGTAAAGTTTTTTTTTGTGTGGTCTGAGAAGTGTTATTTCGTTCTGGGACCTTGAAAGTAACCCTTGTATAGAGCAGGAATTTATTTTGAAGGCTAGGCAATATTTGACACTTCAGATGGTACTCTTTCTCTTCTTCTTCCCCCCCCCCCCCACAAAATGTTGTGCTTCCCCTCCTGGATGTCTAAAAGAAATAAGAACGGGAGAATGCTGTTCAGCCCCTTGAGCCTGATGTATCATTCAGTAGAATTTGTAGCTGACCAGACATGCATCACGGCACTTGTTTAGTAGCAGTGCTTTGCTGTGACCTTGTTAGTGGCTGCATAGAATCCCTACAGTGTGGAAACAAGCCCTTAGCCCAAGCATCCCACCCAGATCCATCTCCCAATTCCCTTTACCAGTAACCCACCTAATTGACACCTCCCTGGACACTGTGGGCAATTTAGCATGGCCAATCCACCTAACCTGTACCACTTTGGACTGTGGGAGGAAACCAGAGTGCCTGGCAGAAACCCACACAGACACGGGGAGAATGTGTGAACTCCACGCAGACAGTTGCACGAGGTGGGGATTGAACCCCAGTGCTGTGAGGCAGCAGTACTAACCACTGAGCCACCATGCTTCACGGCATCCACGGTCAAGGATGATGACTGAGTGTGCTCTTTGTTAATCCCAAGAAATGCAGCTGACCTGAAGGAGTGGCTGTCTTAGTTGGATGAGCCAGGAGAGGTTGCAGCCCTGGGTGCTGCTTGGTCTTTTCAGAATACTCTTTGCCTGTTGGTTTGTTTATTTATTTTTGACTTAGATTGGAATGAGGCACACTAGGGATAGTAAATTGTTGTCCCTGATACATTGGACACATAATTATTTCATCTAAAATTGGTTGAAATGTCATGATTAGCGTGAGGGTTTCAGGGCTAGGGAAGAATACAGATGAGGCATGATTGAACAATTTCAGCATGAAGGAGAATTTTAAGATTGAGGCCTTGCTTAATTGGAGGTCAGCTAAAACTGGGAATTCTCAGCTGTTCTGGCAGCGTCTATGGAGAGAAAGCAGAATTAACATTTCAGGCCCTGTGACCCTTCAGAATGTTCTGAGGTGCTTTGCGGGGTGATTGACTTGACAAAGGTACTATCAAGTTGACTTGCACATGCAGTTGGGAGAAGAAAATAAATCCCACTCATCATCACAAATCACAGTCCTGAGGAAGGATAATACTCAACAATGACTTCTTCTTTCCTCCAAATGCTGCCTGGCTTGCTGTGTTCTTCCAGCCTCCTGTTCGTCTGCCTTGGATTCCAGCACCTGCAGTTTTTTTTTCCTTGTCCCAAATCACACTCCTTGCTGTTTCCACCCCCCAATCCTGGCCCACACTAAGATCACTTCATTTAATTTCATGTATTAGCATGGAAAGTTCCTTGCTCTTGACTGACTTATTCACCGAAGCAAACTTGTAATGTAGTCAACATAGTCATTTTCAAGAGGTAAATGTTTTATCTGATGGTAGGGCTGCCAGGATGTAAAGTTGGCTCAAGTAGACGAAAGATCTTGAGTGCTATTTAAGTTACAACTCTAAATTTTGCCTCCTTAATGCCTTTTAAGATACTTGGTGTAGTATTACATTGAGACGGACATGGTATCTGCACTGTTTTGCATGTACTGTTAATGGTTTTAAGATTTGCAGCTGGCAAATGTAGACTCCAGTAATTATAAACATTCTGCTTAATTATTTCCAACTATATTTTAGGATTGAAATTTATTCAACCTTTGTTCTGCCTTAAGGTTTTTATGTTGTACTTTCTTCCCATTTCAAGTACCTGTTTCACCTTTTTTAGCAGTGTAATTTTTTTTTTTGGGATTGGATTCTTAAAGCAATGCCTAACTCTTTTTGTGTGCTGCCTATCTCTTAGGCTCACCTCTCCTCCACAAAAAATCTAATTTAATGTCAGCAAGTGACTGATGTGGATTCTGCAAGAGTAATGCCAACAGAAGTTTCTAATGGGCTAGAAATTTGGTGGAACGCATGCAGAATTTCGAAGTGTTTGTTATATTTTGAGGCATTGAGTAAGATTCAGGGTATCGAATTTCAATCTGGAAATCATAGCTACTTCAAATGAAAGATTAATATAAGATTGCCCTTTTTAAGTTTCACTACCTGCTCTTTTACCTAGTAAAGAATTAAAATAAGCCTTACTTTTGAAGGTGCAACTGTTCCAACATTGATGAAATTCCATCCTAGAAATTAGTGTTGTGCTTTTCTTTTGTACAGAAGAAAGTGTTTTCTATAGGATTCTCTGTTTAAACTGACTGGTCATGCTGTGGTGCCACTGAAGCATTGAAAATTTTGTTGATGTTAGTGAGCTTTTAAGGTGAACAGATAGATTGATGGAAAAAGGCTGTCCCAATTTTTGCTTTAAACAATACCTCTTCCTCTCTGCACTGATGCCTGGTTTTGTGTGAATGGTGGGAATTTATTGGGGCTTTGTAAGCTTTTATTATTTTTGACTTTTATGGAAATATGTAATTCAGTACTTCAGACTTTGAAAGTGCTCTAGCTGTTTTTGGTAATTTAAATAAATGAGGTAAAATATCTATCTAGCTGTTATAACATGTTCCCCTTGTTAGAATGAAATTTAGAACTGATGGGAATTTTTTTTGCATTTTAAGAAAATAGGACATTTTAGCTACCTGACTCCTCAGTGTGATATTTGGTTTTTAAAAATTCTTCAGTGGGAAGAAGTCTGGTGTTCTATTTCAATTCTCTTAGGCTCAGCTTGTGTGAAAGCCATTGAATATTTAGCTTGCAGATCAGGCATTGAACTCAACTGCCTCTGCATGTTGTGGCACTACTTGGAAAAACAGTTCAAAGTTGATGTCCTTGCCAGCATACCTCAAATGGATTGTCTGGTTGTGCCAAGTTGGAGAAATGGCGGGGGAGGAGGAGGAGGATTTAAGTTGCATCTTGCTGGGCCGGGGAAAAAGCTTGGCAGGCAAGTGGGCTGCTTTCCTTCTGTGGAAGGGTCACCAGACCCGAGACATTAACACTGAGTTTTGTTTCTTCTTCAAATATGCTGCTGGAGCTGCTGAGCTTTTCCAGCAATGTCTGTTTTTGTTCCTGATTCACAGCATCTGCAGTTCTTCTGGTTCTTTGGTTCATTGACTGTTGTTCATTCAAAAAGCTTTGTTTTTCTTTAAATAACCTTTTAACACAGTGGATGTGGAAGATGTATGCATTACTGTTCTGACTGGGGGATGGTGGGTAGAAGATGTGTGTGAAGTGAAGTGAAGTGTTTGCCTGATTTCTATCTGCAAATGTTACTCATGAAATATTGGCCAATTTTCCCCTTCCTAGCTTGCTGTTTTGAGCTCAACCGCACTTAACTTTCTCACTGAGCATGAGAAGAAATCTGGTATTGTGTAGTCCAACTTCTCATGAATTACTGCTTCAAAATATATTACGCACTTTGTGATATTTGAAGTCAAGTAATACTTTTTTAAACTTGTATTACACTTGCATTAAAATACTAGTTCATTTAAAATGCAATAAATGACAATACAGACTTGAACAATGAACTGCCAGCCATACTGAAACTGGTCAAATGTAGCAGGTATCTGGTAAGGATAGAAAAGGCATATGATACGTGGAAATTGTATCCAAGCTGGTTAAGTGGAATAATATGTTTCGATTCTAGGGGTTTCTTGACTGTCTGTGGTGGTACTATCCAACACAAGACCGAAGAAAATCAAGATCAACTGGACTCTACCAACACTCTCAAGTGTGCTGCTGAAAATGCAATGCAACAAAAGATGTCTCCTAGTCCATGTGCTAGTCAAAAAAAGCTGCAACTTAAAATGAACGAGTTAGTTAAAGAGCATCAGACCCTGCAGGCAAGTCTCATTTGAATAGTGTTTGTGACCAAAGTAGAACCTGCAGCCAAGCCTCTATTTGCTACCATGTTTGTCACCCTGTGTGCACACAGTAGTGCCTAAAGTTGCTCACCTGGTGGAAAACACAGGGCTCAACAGTAATCTTTCTGGGAGTAGTTATTTCCTTGGTCTTTCATTGCATCTCAAAGCCTTGCATTCCAAAGTGTGCCTTTTTAAGTTTTTAGATTGATTTAATTCAGTTAGGTTAACAAATGCATGTAAATCACAGCTGCAAAATTTGGGCAGTCATAACCTACAAAGATTGGGAGGGGCACCATACAGCAAACTGTGTTCTGTGCTCAAGTGTAGTTCAGAGCATCCATAAGTTACTGTTAGTGATTGCCTGCTTCTAGGGTGTGACTTTGGAATTCTTGTACTGAGAAATTGCTTGATTTGACATGAACCTCTTCCTGCTTTGCTTTTTCTAGTTTCTCTTAAACCCTTGAAGTAACTCCTCTTGTAGAAAGATTTTTTTGTAAAATGTCAAATTTGACTGTTAATATCTATCTCAATCCCATGCATACACACCATCCTCTATTTTGCTTGGTGAAAAATTATCAAGAGTAAAGGATGGTAAGTACTTTTATTACTATTTGGGTCTGCTCTGAATACTGTTCAAAGCAACTGGATTCTTAGCCTGAAATGTAATCATAGGGGATCTTTAGCATTCATCACCATTTAGGTTAGTTTGAATTGGAATTAGCAACACTAGCTTTCAAGATTAGTGGTGAAAGCAGCCTCTTAGCCTCTGACTACAAAATCCTGGATTATATCTAACATGACAAATTGGATAAAATAGACTACTGTTTTATAAAAATAATCGTTTTTAAGATTAGCTTGTTATAAATAAAATTGATGCTGGAAATAGAATTTTGAGCCAGTGTAAGGAATAAAATGACCAATGAAAGTGAAATACTTTGGAAACTGGATCTGAAATAAGAGTTTTTTGGAGAAACTCCAGCAGGTCTGGTAGCATCTGTTAAGGGGGTGGATGAAACACCTCTAACATTGAGTTGAATATAATTCTTTAGAACTCAGTCATATTCTACTGAGAACTTAGTTGCTCTCCACAGCTGCTACTACACATTGTGCTTCATTAGCACCTGCCTTTATTGAGGATTAGGCCCTCTTGACATTCTGGTCATGGGCAACTAAGATCCTATGCAGTTCTAAAATGATGTAAACCCGTACACAATCTGAGCGTGTCCCTATCAATTCAGCAATTCTGACCTCCTGCAAATGATGTACAGGCTTTTTACATCTGTGTTTGCGTAGCCACGAAGCCTGGATTCAATTCCCACCTGCTCCACAGGTTTGTAGTAACATCTCTTGGCATTCTTGCCAAGAGGAGGCTCTTGTGGTGCAGTAGCCATGCCTCTATGTCTAGAGGCAGGAAGTTTGGTTTCCAGTCCCACTTGCTCTAGAGGTGTGTAATAGCTGATTTTTGGAAGATATTTGAATTTTAATAGAAAACTTTCTTCCAATAAGGCTGGAAAATGAAATTGTTGCTATAGTCCATGCCATTCTCAACCAGATTCTGAGAGAAATGGAAACCAATGTTGGGACTAATGTGAACTATCTGAGCCAAGATCAACCCAGCTGAAGTAAGACCTAAAGCTGGTTAAAACCTCTGCTCTGATTTGCCGTCTTCCATTCTTTGAGCTTGGATTCACAACATTGTTGAAGGAAGAATTAGTTGTATAACCAAGGAAACCACATCCTGAGGTTACCTTTTGATGCAGTATTTGATTTGATTAGACACATGCAGCCAAGATGGTGGACTAAAGGTAGCATTCAGTACCATTGACTAAAAGCCTGCAGATGGAGTGTTTCAAGTTTTTGGGTTTTTTTTTGTATTAGTTAAGTCAAAAACTTGTTTTAAATCAAACATTTTGCCCTTTTTTTTTTTTGACCAGATGAGAAAATAACCTAATTGGCTATCTGAATTGTTGTCTTGTCAATATGTAGCTTAAACCATGTCTCTTTGTTATTACTGTAGATTTTGATGCATCTATATTGTATTCAATTGAATATGAGGAAATTTTGATCTTGACGACAAAGTTAACCTGAGGAATTGAATTCCAAAATCACTTAAAATGTGGAACCTGTTTACTATTGGCTCCCAAGTATAGAAAATGTAGGAGGTTTTTAACACTAGTGTGAGCAAATGTTGTGAATTATTTTGTGTGCTGGATTATAACACTGCATTCTAATAATTGTATTCCTGAAGCCAAATTTCAGGCCTGTGTGGAACATCGGAAGTTTGGATTCTGCACCGGACCATCCGAATGCTCATTGCAGGTGACTTGCAGCATCAAGGTGGATGAGCGTTGTGAAACGGAGTAGCAGGGGCTCTGATCCTTGAAGTTGAAGGTGTGTTGTCAGGAGTTTGTTGAGAACAAGCTCTTGATTCTAAACAAAGCAAACCAACTTCATGTGAAAAATGGTGGCAAACTGGGAATTGGTTGCAATCTTTTAATAAGCTAATTAATTTTAAGTGCACCTTTTTGAGTGAGTAGCTTGCATACTGTAGCATGGAATTGTCAATTGTTCATGCTATTAAACTGGTTTATAACTTTGTATATTTTCCCCTCGATTGTATACAGTCTCGTATTCAACGCGTTTTCAGGTCTTTCCACCCTCAGTATTTCATCCAAATGATTACTTTCCATGCCTGAGCCTGGAATTTGGTTGCATGGTGTGTAACTGGTGGAAATTATGATCTGGTATTGTATTTGCTTAACATCCAGCAGGAAACTGCTGAACTTGGAGCAGGTACCCTGGCTAGTTTTCCTTCCTTTTTTAACCCAGGATACAAATACCATGAATGATTTGTTCGCTACTGATGACTGATCAGTACAGGCAAAGGATTGAACTTCATCTGTTTGGTTCTGTATTCTGTTGTCGTTCATTTTGTTTCAATAAATTTTATCCATTGGGCTCTTTAGCAGTAATATTACACTGGATAACATTTTGTGCACATACTTCCAATTTTAACGCTGTATAGCAGTATTTTACATGATGCTCAGTGAAACAATTCATGTAGATTACTATGGACAGACTTAATCAGAATCTAGTTTACTATGTTCATGCAATAAAGTTATGCTTTTATGAAGTATTCTAACTGTATAAAGGTCCTCATTTTCTTAAATGCCTATTTTGACCCTGTTTGGTTTTTAATAGGAGAAGTATCGGAGAATTGTAGCCCGTGTTGAAGATGACAATAGAAGAATCAGAAAATGTGTTGAAGATGCCAGGTTATATGGTGTGTGTGTATAAATTGTACTTGCTAAGTTTCAAGATTTAGCTTTTTAAGCTATTTTTAGCCATTGATACGTATCCCTGACCGAATGATTTGTGCATCTGCAATAGACTTGATCTGTGGCTTTTTTTTTTTGGGTTAGTGAGAAATTACTTGGAAATCTGAACTGGTTAAGATTTGAAATTAATCAGTAAGGGTTCATTGGAACAGCTTAAGGGATGGGAATTACAAAATACTACTTCAGATCCAATGCTTGTTTTAATGAACAGCATTTTTTCCTCTCGTAGGTATTCATAGTCTTTGTAAAGATATCCTAGCAGTAGCTGATCTCCTAGAAAAGACAACTCAGAGTGTAACAGAGGAGGACCTTGCTAACTCCAGCCCAACTTTGAAGAACTTCTATAAAGGTGTATGCTTGATTGATGAGAAGCTGTGCAAAATATTTTCTAAGCACGGATTGGAGAAGATGAATTCCATTGGCCTTGAATACAACTCAGCTGAACATGAAATCATGTTGCGTGTTCCATCTGTGGATGCGTTACCCGGTACAGTGGTAAAAATAGTACAAGAAGGGTATAAACTTCATGGCAGGGTTCTTAGGACTGCACAAGTTGGACTGGCCATTGAGGTCCAGCCACATCTTAAGGCACAGTAGAACTGAATTTTCTGATTGTCACAATATAGTGTATGATCTTAGAATTAATCCATGAAAAATATCCTTTTCATTATGATGGTTAGCTATATCATGAAGAGCACTGGATTGCTGCTAAGATTTGTCTATGAAGGTGAGTGGGCTGCAGAAACATATGACATCGTGTGTATTTTCACATGTCCAATCAAATATATTGAAGGTGATATGCCTGTTGTACTGAAAGCTTAAGGCATGATGGAGGTCTAGTTTGTCTAACATTGCCAGAGAACTCCAACTTATCTCCATCCAACTAAATAATAAAGGAACTTGCAATGGAAGTGCCTCCTGATTCAGTCTGTAGTTGTGCCATGAAAAGTTGTGATCTGTACTAAGATTACAGATTCTTTTAGTTGTTACAGTTTGCCACAGTGCTTTTTTTTTGTTTTTTTTTTAAGGTGTGAAATGTTGTGAATTCCCATTCCTGGCTATGTCTTTATCCCCTTGTGTGAATTGATTGATTTGGAATCAATGAACAGTTGGATAATTTCACAATTTGCAGTATATCAAGGCTTATAACAGCACTACAATTGAAAACCTACTGTGGGATTACTTAGAACTGAGCCTTAAGACTGGCGGGGGGTGGGAAGAACAAAATCTAGAAAGGGCACTAAAATTTTACCAGGATTAAATGCTTCTATGTAATGGCCTTCCAGAACTCTTAGTTAAGATATTAGGTTGTTGCTTGGAAATTTTTGCAATATGGAGGTTTTTTCTTGTCAAAAGATTGAATTCTATTCAGTTCCACTGTGCAAGGCTTTTTAATCTGATTTTGTGCCCTTCATTAAACTGTTTCCAGTTAAAATCAAGAACTGGTGAAAATGATCCCTGTACATAGAATCCAAGTTTTAGACTGAGCTGGCTAATCTTCATTTGTTTCTGAAATTATTTTGTACAAGTCTATGTTGAAACTGTGTTCAATGAACAATAGTATGTTATTACAGTGTAAAACTGCAAATCTATTTATAACGTACCATGATGAGCAAATTTTATTTTTTGTAATCGTTAGTGCAAGTATGCTAGTGAAAATTGTAATATATTTGTTTCTGTATTCTTTGTGTTGTGAACTAAAATGTATGTCAAGTGCCCAAAGTCACTTTTATATATTGTCAATAAGTACACACTTGAATAAATGAGCTGAAAAGTTTTTTTTTCTTACGAAAGAAATTTAGAACCCTGCTCATTTTATGGTACCAGGCTTCTACTCATTACAACTTCTATTTAATATCAAACACACTGACCAAACTGGTATTCCTTATACTAGGTGACAGATTTTAAGAGTAAAATTTGCTCCTAATTTAGGGTAATATGCTTTCAATGAAAAGAACCACCTTTTTTTTTAATAATTTGACTTTCCATTCCAATTTTAGCTATAGGCATTTGATGAAACCAACCCCTCTGTTAGATCTATCCTGATCATGAAAGGATTTGAATTACACATTTTGTATAATCAAGTTTTTAATAACTTGGGATTTTGGAAGGGTCTTAAATGGTCTATTATGCTAGATCAACTAATTTTTGAAGTCCATTGTTATACCCCCAAAACATTCTCAACCTTTTTTAAAGGGCTAAAGTTGTCATGGATGTGGATGATCCCATTTAATGAAATGGGCTAAATGAACTGAATGACCTCATACATTTTCATGGTGTGCAGATTTCTGGATCTGACCCATATGATTTTATAAACCTCACAACAGTCTGAGATTTGTGCTGGAGTGTGGGGAAACATGGGTCCAGACACAGACTGCTTAGAAGTCCACTGCTAGTTCCTAGGTGCAGTAAGAATTTTTAAAAGTCCTTTTCACCCTCACCCATTCCATATGCGCCCCCATGTACCCTCTGTAGCCATGTATTAATAAAATATATTTTTCCATACCTTCAAGGAACTGAACTTCTTACTATCTAAAGTTCCTTGGTATCATTGATGCTTTTGTGTGGAGGGAAAAAGGTGTATTTGTAATGTTTGCACCAACAAATGGTAACTACTTCAAACAGACAACAGCTTAAAAATGCTGTTCATTCTCTGATGAATGGGCCACCTACTATCTTGAAATTCAGCCTAGCATTGACAATAGTTGCAGTTGTTAAAACAACAGACTTTCCATTAGGAAATAAAGAATAGTGGGTGTCTGTTTCAAAATCAAAGTAGGGTTCTTAACAATAAATGTTAGGGAAGCAGGTGATTGGATCAAGTGCAAACACTTTTTAAATTTGGCCAGAGCTCTTGCTATCAGTAAACATCATGATAGCGTAGACTGACAGGATATTTTGTATTAGTAAAGATTACCTTTGTATTATGGTGCTTTCTGCTTTGAAAAGCACTGATCAACTTCATTTGTGTTGCAATGTAAGGTCAAGGGCTGTTAAAGCATGGGTCCCCATGATGAACCATTGCATTGAAAAGTGCATGTATTATAACAGTAATCTTTTGACAGTGTGAAACATTTTACATTCCTCTTTCAAAATGTTCCAGGCATCTCAGCAGGCTTTCTATTTTGTACACGAACTCTCAAACCTGGTGCCGAGACCCTTAACCACCCCACGGAGCATGGTGTATGGGACAACTTCTGATTTTTGTTTCCCTTTTAAAATGTAGAATCCTACCTCAGCTGCTCTGCAACATTATGCCTGCTACTTTGCAAAGCACCACTCAAAGTAACACCTTTTGATGGCTAAACACCATGTGCAACTGTACCAGATGTTCTCCTGTTCTTTGTTGTCTGGAAAGTGCAGGTGGACCCTGAGGAAAAAAAGATAGACAGGGATGATGGCATTGAAGAAACGTGTAAAGATCTCTCCAGATTACAATTTTTTTGCCTTAGGCTGTTCTGACAAAGCTGTGTATTTTGTGACATTGGTGATAACCAGATTTGTCTCTGCACAGTTGGAGCTGGCACTGTCGGTGGCAGGGTCCTAATGGGCGCCAAAATCCAGAAGGTGTCTAATGGGAATGGTGTTGGATGAAAGAACAAGCAATCTGTTGAAACCATTGGGTGGTAACACTTAGAAGTAGGATTGTGCAATCAAGATTGTTCTCTGAAAATCGTTTCATTTTCAGTGCTCATTATTATTGATACTGTGGTGTTGATTATTTCTCCTAATGAAGGCATGATTATATGTGGCCCGGTAATTGTTATAGACTCATGTAGCATGGAAACACACCCTGACCACGTTCCCAAAGTAAACTAGTCTCCCTTGCCTGTGTTTGACCCACGTACCTCCAAACCTTTCCTGTTCATGTAGTTATTCAAATGTCTTCTAAATGTTATAACTGTACTTGCATCTGACACTTCCCCTGGCAGTTCATTCCACACGCGGGCCACTCTTGCTCCACATCCTTTTTAAAACTTTCTGCTCTCACCTTTTTTTGTTTAAAAAGTGCCTGCTAGTTTTGACCTCCCCCTATCCTAGTGAAAAGACCCTTGGTGTTCACTTTATCTATGCCCCTCATGGTTTTAGAAGCCTCAATAAAGTCACTCCTCCACCTCATTTGCTCTAGTGAGAAAAGCCCTAGCCTATTCAGCCATTTTTTTAAAAAAAAACTCAATTCCTCCATTCCCAGCAACAACCTGGTAAATATTTTCTGAACCCTCGTCAATTTAATGACCTCCTTCCTTTGACAGGATGACCAGAACTGCACACAGAGGTCTGACCAACATCCTGTACGATCACAACGTGACATCTCAACTCCTATCCTCAAATGTCTGAGCAATGAAGGCAAGTGTGCTGAACGCTGCCTTAACCAACCTGTATACCTGTGACACAATTTCAAAGAAATATGTACCTGAACCTCTAGGTCTCCCTGTTCTACAACACTGCCCTGGGCCTTACTATTAATTGTATAAGACCTGCCTTTGTTTAATTTGTACTTCATACCACACTGACCCTGGGGAAATAAATACAGTTTCTCCATTAATGCTGTTTTGCCATACCAAGGATTTTACTTTACTCATTCCCATTGTTCCAATAAAGCATGCCTCATTTGAGATAATGCAATTATTATTTGTTACTGATATATTGATGGACGTATAGCAATGCTGACAGTGACCTTTAATGGATGATAGTCATTTGTTCCTGCCACACTTTTTATACTTGCTGTTTTGATCCATCTAGTTATGCCTGGGATTATTTCTAACTTCACTATTTTCTCCACGTCACGTGTAGTTGCATAACTGGTGACAAATCTTGCAAGGAAATGTATGTGGTCCTGTTTCAAATGTCTAAGAAAGGATTGTTTATTAATGGCAATAACCAACTTCATCCCTAGTCATGCAAATGGAAACAGTAGTATTCACTGTCATGAAAGGATGTGCAGCAACAGAAAGATTCACTGTATTAAAATTGTCAAATTTGCCTGGATAACTTCCAAGAATGTAACCATTTACAAGGTTTCTTTGGAATATGTTTCCAGTACACTTTCACAAAATGTGGTTTTCAGAAATGTAACAATCATGTTATTTGAGGATTGCATGCACAACTGAATGGTTTGAGCCTTGTTTATTTGGTCGTAAAACTGAAAGAATGTAATGGGTGAATGCCTGTTTCCATTAGGTATTAGTTGAAATGTTTTCTCGTCACCGCCCTAAATGGCCTACACTTATCCTGACCCCTGGTTCTATACTCCCAGCCAGGGGAAACTTCATCCCTACACCTAGCCTGTCTGGCCCTATTAGAATTTTGTATATTTTAATCACATTCCGTCTCATTCTCCAGTACTCTGATCAACACAAGCCCAGTCAAACTAATTTCTTCTGAAACAAAGATCCTACCATTCCCCAGTATCAACTAGTGAACTTTTCTGCACATGTTCTGTAGCAAGTATATCTTCTCTTAGGTAGGGAGGCCAAAGCCAAAACTGCACACTACACTCAGGTGCAGTATCAGCAAGGCCTGTATAATTGCTTAAGGCATATTAAGGATTGCTGTAGCTCAGGACTTTGGAACTGAAATCACTTGCAGTGAAGTCAAATATTTCCTAATTGTTTGCTGCATCTACCTGCCTATTTTTCATTGACTGATGTACAAGGATAACCAGATCCTTTTGTACATCCACATTTGCCAATAAATCACCATTTAAATAACACTCTGCCTTTCTGCTTTTCACATAGAAGAGCATAACTTCACACTTACCCACATCACACTGCATTTATCCACTCACTCAATTTGTACTGATCACCTTGAAGCCTCTTTGCATCCTCCTCAAAACTCTCAATTCCACATAGTTTTGTGCATTGGCAAACTTGGAAATATTTAATTTGGTTCTGTCATCCGCTGGTTCTCCCTTATCTATTCTACTACTTACATCCTCAAAAACTCCAGTAGATTAGTAAAGCATGACTTCCCTTTCATAAACCTGTGCTGATATTTTATATAACCATTAATGCTTTTCAAGTGTTCTGTTAACACGTATTTTATAACATTCTAGCAATTTCCCTACCACTGATGCTAAGCTAACTGGTTTGTAATTCTCTGCTTTTTGATTTCTTCCCCTCCTGTTTTAAACAGTGGGATTACACTATCTATCCTCCAATCTGCTCTCGATTGTATAGAGCTTTTGAAGATGACCACCAATGGCATCCAATATTTCCTAGGCAATTATTTTTGGACTCTGGGATGTAGATTATCAGACCCTTGGATTTGTCAGCCTTTAACCCCATTAATAGTCCTAGCAACTTACTTTAACTAATACTGATTTTCTTCAATTCCTCCCTCTCACTAGACCTTTGATTCCTTAATATTTCTGTGAAATTATTTGGGCCCTTGTTTGAGGATTTCAGGCATTCTCTACCTTCTTCAGGTGCCAGCTTCGGTTCTGTCTGAAGTGCAAAATTTTGCAGGGTACAACACGCCACTAAAATCAGGATACCATTACGTGGACATATTGAAAGACATCTCCTGACCCCAGATTGGTCTAAGCAAAGGAATCTGATATTGCCCAAGCCAGTGGCTCTAGGGGCAAGAGTCCCATGGTTGTACTTCCTCCATGTCTGTGTTGGGCTTCCACATTGGTGTCAGCAGTTAGATATTGAATGGGTATATCCTGTTGGCTCTTGTTGGAGCCATTCCCCGAAGCTGTCTTATGGACAAAAAAGCTGGTGAACCTGCTGAAGGATGAATGGTTATGATAGCTCCCTGGGTACGAGGTGCACACTTGCAATATCCTCTTGCGGTGGTCCACACCAGCAGTTCATTGAACAATCTGACTGATAAAACACCTGCCTGTTACTATGGTACCTTGATTGTCACATGGGCGCAGTCTACAATGCCCTGAACATGAGAAATTTTGGTAACAGAGGCAAAGCTGCCAGCCCTCCGGGCTTAATTGGTCATAAACATCTCAAACTTAATAACGTTGGAAGGTCTCACAGACAAGGCATCCATTATCTAGCTAATGCAACGTGTGCTGTAGATAGTGATACTCAACATATGGCTGCAGCAAGTCCTTGGAATGAACTGAACGCAAAGATATTGAGGGCTGTGTTTAACATGTTCATTATCTGTTCGTTTTGGCTTTAGATTTTCTGCCAAAAGGCTGCAGCTGTCCGCAAACATCTGTCCCAAAAGCCTAAATCTCAGAAACACTGCTGCTCAGACTGGTTAACTATGCAGATCAAGGGTTTACAGACCCTGTGCTGAGGGTATTATCTTTTAGGTGCTGCCTGTGACAATCCAAAACACTTGAATTTATTAACCTTAAGTTACAGATCTCACAAAACTACTGTCAGCTCACATTTACTTCTATAGATTTCTTTTGGTTACATCTGTGAAAAAAACACTTTTACAATCTGTTTATTATGTTACTTGCTATTTCACTTTTTATTTATTGGTAATCTTTTGCTGATTTCTAAAATTCTAACATTTAAATCTGTTTTTAACGTTAAAAGTCATTTATTTTAAACAAATACTATCTTTAACTTATCCAGTTAGCAATTGAGGAGTGTAGACTACTATTCCCTTTTTTTTAACAAATGTATATTTGTTGAAAATCATAAATTAATTCCTTTAAATATTTGCATTTATTCAGTGAAATACACCTTCCAATCTAATTTCTCAGTCTTCATCATACTGATATTGCTCAAATTTAAACCCTTGGTCTCGGATTTAAATGTACAAAGGCAAACAAGAGCCCCGTTTGAGGCCCTTAATGCAAATCTGTTTTGAGTTGAAGGTTCTGCTTCCCCTTCATTGGCAGCAAGCAAATCACTTCAGTCTCTGTTATGACTGGGTGAGGAGGGGTGAAATGCCCTCCTTTAGGCCAATTGGTCACAACAAAGGTTTAAGATCGATCTTTTGGAATACAGCTATCCCCCTTCACCAATTAAAATGTGGCTAACTATTCTTTTTCAACAGCAGTAAGGAGCAAACCCCCAAGGTTTTCTTAAATGAGAGAGAGAAGGTTTATTACCTGCTACCCCTGAGAAAAATGATAGATACAAAGTCGTGCTATGGAGTTCATGCACTCACTTGCTGCCCTCACACACAAGACAGCTAGTAACCTAATGGGTGAAAGTGTCCAGTATAAACAAATATATGGATTGGACCTGAGACTACAATTGGTTAGTTGGGTCTGTCTGAGAACAGTAACAACTATTTCTATTATTTTTAAAGTTATTGATACCCTGATGTTTCTCTGCAGCCAGTGTTGTCACTGGATTTTTTGTTTTAAGGTGTAAAGAAAACCTTTTCCAGCCTGATTTAACTTTGTAGTCTCTTCTTCTTTTGCCAAGGAAAAAACCTCTTGAAATAGCATTTTGTTTGTATATTCCCTATCTGCTTTTTAAAATTGTTTTTGTAGGTATGATAATTGTAGGTGAGCTTCCCTCTACAATATTTGAAGATTCTCATGATGTATAAATCACATAGGGCGTAAGAGTTTTTTCACATCTGCCCCAAGATGGGGTTCACTGCTTTAATTAACTTTGGATGAAATATTAAATTCAGGTCAGGTTGTCTTTTTGTTTCATCCCACTTGGTTTCATGAAGCTTGACCAACCCATATGGATCAGGTGATTTCTGTGGGCATTTTAAGTCAGTGTTTCTGGTCTCTTTGGAAAACTTTTTCATGAAAGTTCCAAGAATTAAATCAGGATGATGGAATTCCAAGTCAATAGTCTTTATACCATGATGTCTGGTATGAAGAAATTTCTATTAATTTTTGATCTGCGTTCTAAAGGATCTTAAGGAACAGTCATACATGAACAAGGTGTTTGAGACAGTGCCACCAACAGACTTGTGAGGAAAGTTATAGGTTCTGATACGAAGAGGACAGTAGAAAAGTAGATTTGGCTGAGTGATAGGAAGCCAAGAGTAATGGTCAATGGATATTTCTTAGGCTGAAGGTAAGTTTACAGTGGAGCTCCACAAGAGTTGGTATTGGGACCCTCGCTTTTCCTGATATATTTATAAATGTTGTGGTTGGTTGGCTCGCCGAGCTGGTTCGTTATTCCGCAGACATTTCATTACCCTGCTGGATAACATCATCAGTGCAGCCTCCGATGAAGTGCCGTTGTGTTTTCTCACCTGGTATTTAAACTCTGGAGTCTGTTGAGCTGGATTACCTCCCTTCTGGTTTTCCTTCGCAATGCAGTGTATATGGGGTCTAGTTCTATGTGTTTGTTGATGGCTTTCTTCATGGAGTACTAGGTCGTCTGCAGAACAACAAACAAGCTCAGCGAGCCAACCAACCACAACATGAGCTACAAATCTACTCTAAAACCTTAGATATTTATAAATGATCTGAATCTTGGTGGGCAGGAAACAATTACCGAGTTTACAGATGACATGAACTTGGAAGAATTGTAAACTGAGAGGAGGACAGTGTGGAACTCCAATAGGCCATTTACGAGTTGGTGGAGTGGGTGGATAGGAACAGATGATGTTCATTGCAGAGGTGTGAGATGGTGTGTTTTGCTAGGAAGAACATTGAGAAACAATATAAAATAGCGGGTATATTTTAAGGAGGGTGCAGGAGCAGAGAAAACTGGGCCTACATGTGTACAGATCAGTGAAGGTTAAGGACAGATGGAAAGAGCAGTTAAACAGTTGAGGGCACTTGTGCAGTGGTGGTGTCCCTAGTGTCCTGGATTCCAGTCCCACCTGCGTAATAAAATCTCTGAGCAGGTTGATGAAAAAATATCTACTATGAAAATATTTCATGTTTTGTAGGACTTGTGGCTGAGTTGCACTGTCCATACCTCTGGATCAGGAGGCCTTGTTCAAGTCCAAATTGCTTTAGAGATGTGTCATCCCATATCTAGATAGGTTGTTTAAAAATATCTACAGTGTCCTCAGCTTTATTAGTAGGGGCATAGAGTACAAGAAAAAGGAGGTGATGTTGAACTTGGTTCAGACACTTGATAGACCTCAGCTAGAATATTGTGTGCACTTGTCGCCACCATATTATAGGAAGGATGTGAGTGCGCTGCAGAATGCAGAAGTGATTTAAAAGGATAGTTCCAGGCATGAGAAACTCCTGTTATGAAAATGGATTGAAGAAGATAGGACTCTATTCCTTGGTGAGAAGAAGGCTGAGAGGACACTTGATTGAGGTTTTCCAAATCATGAATGGGCTGAATAGAATAGATAGGGAATAAATTGTTTTCACTTGTAAAGGGAACAAGAACATCAGGCTATAGATTTAAAGTGATGTGGAAAAGAAGCAAGGTTAATGTGAGGAAAAAACACTTCCATACAGTGAGTTACAACACATTTTAGTGTATGGAATGTACTGTCTGGAAATGTGGTAGAGGCAGGTTCAATTGAGACATTCCAATTGAGGGTGTTGGATGATTTTTGGATTCAAGTGGCATGCGAGAGAAAAGACAGAGATTGGCACTAGATTTTCAGGGCAATTAATTAAATATATTAAAGGCAAAAGAGTTACTAGAGAAAGAATAAGATCACTTAAACCAATGAGGCCTTCTTTGGAACCACAGGAGATGGTTGAGATCCTAAATGAATATTTCACATCAGTATTTACTCTGGAGAAAGACATGGAAGCTAGGGAGTTCAGGGAAATAAGTGGTGACATCTTGTAAAGAGTCCACATTACAGAAGAGAGTTTGCTGGAGGTCTTAAAACGCATAAAGACTGATAAATGCCTGAGACCTGATCACATGTATCTCAGGACATTGTTGGAAGTTAGGAAAGAAACTGCGGGGCCCTTGGCAGAGATATTTGTATCATCAATAGCCACGAGTGAGGTGCTAAGAGGGTAGCAAACGTTGTGCCATTATTTAAGAAAGGGTGCAAGGAAAAGCCAGGGAACAACAGACCAGTGAGCCTGACAATGTGGTGGATAGTTGTTGCAGGAGATTCTGAGAGACAGGATCTACATGCATTTGGAAAGGCAAGGACTGATTAGGGATAGTCAGCATGGCTTTGTGCATAGGAAATCATGTCTCTCAAACTTGATTGAGCTTTTTGAAGAGGCGACCAAGAAGATAGATGAAGGCAGAGTGGTAGACGTGTCTACGTGGACTTTAACAAGGCCTTTGACAAGGTTTCACATGGTAGATTGGTTAGTAAGGTTAGATCACATGGGATCCAGGGAGAGCTAGCTAACTGGATACAAAATTTGTTTGTTGGTAGGAGAAAGAGGGTGGTGGTAGAGGTGTTTAGTCTGGAGGCCTGTGACCACTGGTGTGCCGCAAGGATTGGTGCTGTGTCCACTGTTGTTCGTCATTCATGTAGATGATTTGGATGAGAATACAGCACTCATGGTTAGTAAATTTGTGAATGACACCGTAATTGGTGTGAGTAGACAGTGAAGAAGGTCATCTAAGAATACAACAGATCTTGATCAACTGGGCCAGTGGACCAAGGAATGGTAGATGGAGTTTAATTTAGATAAATGTGAGGAGTTGCATTTTGGTAAGACAAACTAGAGAAGGACTTACACAGTTATTGGTAGGGCCCTGGGCAGTGTTGTCAAACAGAGAGATCTAGGGGTCAGATACATAGATCCTTGAAAGTGGCATCACAGATAGGCAGGGTGGTGAAGAAGGCATTTGACATGCTTGCCTTCATCGATCAGAGCATTGAGTACAGGAGTTGGCATATTATGTTATGGTTGTACAAGACATTGGTAAGGCCATATTTGGAGTACTGCATATAATTCTGATCTGAAGAATGTTATTAAACTGAAAGCATGTAAAACCATGAAGGGCATAGATAAGGTTAATAGCCAAGTTCTTTACCCCAGGGTAGAGAAGTTAAAAATGAGAGGGAAATGATTTAAAAGGGACCTGGGTGACAACTTTTTCACCGGGTATGGTACATAAACGGAACGAACTGCCAGACGAAGTGGTAGAGGCGAGTACAATTACAACATTTAGACAGGTACATGGATAGGAAAAGTTTAGAGGGAGACGGGTCAAACGCAAGCAAAAGGGTCTAGTTCAGTTTAGGAAATCTCGTTGGCATGGACGAGTGGGCCGAAGGGTTTGTTTCTACGCAGAATGACTCATAATGATGCTCATTGGAAGACCGGCGCAGGCATGATGGATAGAATTTAATGTCTCTGCCCCATTACGATTCTGTGCATGTTATTTTCGCCCTGGCTGTATATATACTGCATTAACAATTGTGTGATCCATTCCTGCAGACGTAGACCAATTAAAATCTCTTAAAGTTTATTTGTCGCAGGTCCCCAAAGTTAGAACGGGACGATTTGAACCTGAAAGTGGGCCTTGTCTAAAGCGTGAACCTTGACCATTCATTACAAAAAGAGTAAGCTATTGAACCCTGAATTTCCTCCCGCTCAAGGCCCGCGCTTGTGCCTTTCTGCCACAGTCCTTGTCAATGGTGCGGGATGCCGCAAAACCCGGCACAGGGACCTCTAATAAACCGGACTGAGTATGTATGAGTGGAAGGAATTCTGGCAACCGGGGTTGGAGGGGCGTGGGAAGCATTCTCTTTCATTTTTTCCCACTTTTGAACAAAATAATTTAGGGGACGGGGGTGAACCCAAGCCTATGAACTTCTGTCGCTCGTGCTGAGTTCAGGTTGTGATCCGGTTCCAGGTGTTTTGTGGGACCGCCTGTGCAGGGTCAGCCCACGGCGGAGGAGCGCTGGGAAAGATTGAGGCTGTATGTCCGATCCTCAGTAACGCGATCTTCCTATTGCTGCATCTTCTTACCGTCAACGGGCTTGGGACGCCACTCGTCCTCTTAGTCACTGTGCATCGGTCATTGAGTCTCAGCTTTGTGCAACATGGCTGGTGGTGTTCTGCTGACTTGTACTTTATTGCTCAGAATCGCAGTCACTCTAAGCCACCAGGAAGAACCGCCCCCTAAAAAAATAGGTAAGATTGGTGTTTGAAAAGTCATTTAACTGCAGAGTAGTAACATGCTTGATGTTTATATTATTTCAGCTTGTACTGATAGTATTCTCAGATCTTTTTACGGAGAATTGCTGTCGAAGTAACGTCCCCTGGCAAAAACTAATGCATTTTGCCTCAAACATATGCAGTTTCATGAATCCAAGAAAAATGAGACCAAGTCGCATCCGTTGCAAAAACGATGTAGAGATGTTGGAAATGAGAAGGGCATCATTGTACCTAAATTAGCTTGATTTTGCTACAATGTAATACATCAAGTGGAATTCCTCTGTTTCAGATTGAGCACGATTTGAAAGATGCTATTTGGGGTAGTTTGAACTGGTTTGTGAGGCCCAAGACCTGACTGGTAGCTGTGACATTGCTAGGATTTCATGTTTTTCGATTCCTGCTGCGGTCAGATGATTGTGTAATAAAAATACATCATCATGCTTCCCCAATTCATAGAAGAAATTTGAAGAGTTGCAGCAAAATTCCCAAGTGAGATTTTGAGGCAATAAGACAGGTTTGAAAGAATATCTAAACTGATGTGTTGTATTGGAGGCATGTTTATTTATACACGGTGTAGCAATTGTATGAATATGAAATAATTTCTGGTTGGTTTTGATTTACATCAAACTCATCCAAGTCCATAGTAGAACCAGTTTTGCTTACAACTTCAAAATCATTTGGTAGGAGTGTAAATTTGATGCACCTCTTAAGTATTTTTCTTTATTTCTGCCCTCCCTTTGGTTTTTCACTGTGTTGTGATCAGCTGCAATTACTAAGAGTTTGTAAAATACTTGAGTGGATTGCTAAAATGTCAAAATCTATGTAATCTTATGAATAAGGTGATTTTGTTTCAATGTGTGTTTAAACATAACCAAAATAAGTAGCTAGATATTATACATTGGGATTCCTTTTATTCACTCAATTTCATTTTGTTCTCAACAGCTGTAGTTGGTGCAGGAATTGGAGGATCATCAGCTGCCTATTTCCTTAGACGGGAATTTGGTCATAATGTTAAAATTGATGTCTACGAGAAGGGCACTATTGGAGGTCGACTAGCAACAGTAACTGTAAATGGTCAGCAGTATGAGATTGGCGGCTCAGTCATTCACCCACTCAACCTTCACATGCAAGACTTTGTGAAACATTTAGGTAAAATGATGTTTAATAATTCAGTTTCCAAAGTACTCAGCATGTTTTCTTTAGCAATGAGGAGCTAAGTGGCACAGTGGCTCAGCGGTTATCACTGCTGCCTCACAACGCCAGGGACCCAGGTGCGATTCCATCCTTGAGCTGTGTGGAGTTTGCACATTCTCCCTGTGTTAGGATGGTTTTCCTCCGGGTGCTCTGTTTTCCGCCCACAGTCCTTGGATGTGCAGGTTAGGTGGATTGGCCATGGTAAATTGCCTGTAATGGTCAGAGATGTGCAGGCTTGGTGGATTAACCATGGGAAATGCGGGGTGACAGGGATAAGGTACAGGTGTGGGTCTGGGTGGAATGCTGTTTGGAGAGTTGATGTGGACTTGATGGGCTGAATGGCCTGCTTTCCACACTGTAGGGATTCTGTGATTCTACAAAAGCTGAGAACTACATTAATCCAGAATTAAATATATTTGAAGTTTGATACAATAACATGAGAAATTTGATTATTGCTGAAAAAAGACACATTTTATCAACCCTCCTATCTTACACACAAGACCATTTGCAAGAATTATGAAAGTAAATGGATGACAACATTTTATACTGTGAAAAGTGTGCTGATTATTGGCAAGTGGGGTATGATTGGTGGAGATGTTGCCATAAAAATGCAGCAGTTAATGATGATTTGCAGTTAACTACCAAGCTTTGTTTAAATTTTAGGCATGACATTAGCACTGGTAATGAAATACGTGACCGGTTACCACGCTGTGCTTTCACAGGCCAAGTGCAGGGAAATGGATTAGAATAGAAAGATGGTTGATAATTGCAGACACAACGAAGGGCTTTTTCCATGCTGTAAAAACTGTGACACTTATACCTCGTAAACCTTCGCACATGGAACCATATGAGAATGAGTAGGCCATTTGGCCCTTCAAATCTGTTCTGCCATTCAATACAATCATCTGACTCAGTACCCTGTTGCTGCTTTCTGCCCATACCCTTTGATCCCTTTAGTCCTAGAACTATATCTAACTCCTTGAAAGCATTCAATGTTTTGGCCTCATCCACTTTCTGTGATGGAGAAGTCCGCAGGAGCACCAATCTCTGGGTGAAGAAATTTCTTCTTATCTCAGTCCTAAATGGCCTGCCACATAATCCTTATGCAATAAATGGCTCTAGTTCTAGACTCCCCAGTCATTGTAAACAACCTTCCTGTGTTTTCGCTGTCCGGTCCTGTTAGAATTTTATACATTTCTGTGAGCTCCCCTCTCATTATACTCAATGGAGTTTAAGAATCCTAATTGATCCAGTCCCTCTTCATATGTCAGACCTGCCATTGCAGAAATCGGTTTTTTAAGCCTTTGTTTCACTCCCTCCATAGCCAGAACATCCTTCCTCGGGTGAAGAGATCGAAACTGCGCACAGGACCCATTGTGGTCTCACGAAAGCCCTGTATAATTGCAGTAAAACATCTCAGCCTCTGTACTTGAATTCTGTCATGATGAAGGTGAACATACGATTTGTCCTCTTCACTGCCTGCTGCACCTGCATGATACTTCCAGTGACTGCTGTACAAAAGCACCCAGGGCTTGTTGCACTCCCCTTTCTCAATCTATCATCATTCAGATAATTTGCCTTCCTGTTTTTCCGAAAAAATTGAGCAACCTCACATTTATCCACAATATACTTCATTAGCCCATTAGGTCAGTTTGTCCAAATCTCACTAACGTTTCTCCACATCCATCTCACAGCACAACTCCCACCCAGCTTTGTGTTGGCTGCAAACTTGGAGTTTGGAGATAGTGGGTTTAGTTCCCTCTTCTAAATCACTAATATATAATGTGAAAGCTGGAGTCCCTGCACTGATCATTGTGGTATTCCCCTAGTCACTGTTTGCTACTTTGAAAAAGGCATGTTTATTCCTGCTCTTTGCTTCCTGTCTGCCAACCAGTCCTGTATTCATGTCAATATACAATCCCCAATCCCAGGCACTTTTAATCTTACATGCTAATTTCTTGTGTGGGACTTTATCAAGAGCTTTCTGAGAGTCCAAGTAAACCACATCCACTGGCTGCCCCTTATCAACTCTAGTACTTACGTCCTCAAAAAATTCCAGTAGATTTATCAAGCATGATTTCTCTGTCAAAACTCCATACTGACTCTGCCTGATCCTGTCACTGTTCGTCTCGAAAGATGATCAGCAATGTATCTGCTCTTTCAGGAGCCATTTCCTCACGTACCCTAGGATGTAAACTATCAGACCTTGGGATTTACTGAACCTTAATCTCATAAAGTTTCCCAAATGCTGTGTCCTTAGTAATACTCATTTCCTTCAGTTCCTCCCTCTATCTAGAGCCTATGTTTTCCAGTGTAGCTGGGACAGTATTTGTGAAGATAGAACCAAAGTATATATCTCATTGGTCTCCTGTCTCTTTGTTCCACTTTATAACTTTCTGACTGTAAGAGACCTACTCTTCAAATCTTCTCTTCAAAAACTTACAGAAGCTTTTACAATCAGTTTATGTGTTCCTTCATATTCTGTTTTCCCTTCTTAATTAATCTCTTTGTCCTCCTTTGCTAAAATTTAAGCTGCTTCCAATCCTCAAGTCTGCTGCATTTTTGGCCATTTTGAAAAATTTTCCTTGGATCTAATGTAATCACCAATTTCCCATGTTAGCCATGCTTGAGCCACATTTCCTGTTTTGTTTATACGGTCAGGAATGAACAATTCCTGTTCATAGGAAGTTCATAGACACACTAAATATTTGTCATTGCCTATCCACCATCATTCCTTTATGTCACAATTCCCAAATTGTCACAGTCAGTCCATGCCCGATACATTGTAGTTTCCTTTATTTAGATTTAGGATCCTATTCTAAGACACAACTATGTCACTCTCCTACTTAATGAAGAATTCTACCAAATTATGATCACCTAGAGACCTCACACTGCTAGATTGCCAGTCTTCCTTTCTCATGACACAGTACCCAGCCTTGGATATCTTGTTCTTTAGTTGGCTCCTCAACATATTGATTCATAAAGTCATTTCCAACACACTTCAGGAATTCCTCCTCTACGGCATTTCCTTTTCTTCATTCACAAGATGTGGGTGTTGCTAGCTAGGTCCGCACTTATTGCCTGTCCCTAATTGCCCAGAGGGCAGTTAAGTGTCAACCACATTGCTGGCCCGGAGCCAAACGAAGGCCAGACCAGGTAAGGACAGCAATTTCCTTCCCCAAACATAAATCTATTGTTACAAATTTAACTTTAAAACAGAGGTTACTTATAGTTAATTTCTATGCTTTTTAAAAAACACCAATACAAAAATGAAGATCTAGTCACCAGCATTCCTTTAAAAAATTTTTTTCTGGCTGCACAGGCCTCCGAAGTCGGTATGTGGAACCATGTGTGGAGCTGCACACATACGCTGCTGCATAGCTGAGATGGAATGTTGCTGTCAATATTCCCTGTTAAGGACTAACAAGCTAGGAAGGGTACCATCTGTGTCTTTTTCTACCTTGGAAGTCTAGATCTGAAAATAAACAAATGTCTCTCGGCCTTGCAACTATAAGTCTGAATATTTCATTGTCTTCACCCTATTCATAATCCTATGGTATGTTTCTCGTCAGATGGCTGCACAGTGGTTCTGTGGTTAGCACTGCTGCCCCTCAGCACCAGGGAACTGGGTTTGATTCCAGCCTTGGCTAACCATATGTTTGGAGTTTGTATGTTCTCCCTGTATCTGTGTGGGTTTCCTCTGGGTGCTTCGGTTTCCTTCCATAGTCCAAAGATATGTAGGATAGGTGATTGGCCATGCTAAATTGCCCATAGTGTCCAGGGATGTGCAGGCTAAATGGACTAGCCATGCGAAAAGCAAGCATATGGGAATAGGGTAGGGAGGTGGATCTGAGTGGAATGCTATTCAGAGGATTGGTGAGGACTAGATGGACTGAATGGCCTGCTTCCACATTGTAGAGATTCTGTTATTCCATGAAATGGAGCCAAGCAAAGTCACAGGATGTAACAGTGCTAGGCTCTGCTTTGGCTATGCTAGAGTAGCACACTATAATACCAGATTAATCAATGAATATATTGATTGTGTGATTGTAACAGAACCAAATTAATCATGCAATATTAGTTTGCCTACTAATCCTACACTCTTAACTGCCTTTTGCAACACCAATCAGTTCTAGGGCAATTAGGGTAGGGCAACAAATATTTGACCTTGTCAGTCATGCCCACATTCCATGTAAGAATAATAATAGAAAAGCTGGCACCCCACTTTATGTTGTGTGAACAGGTACCTGCGAGCTGAGTCCTTTTTTGGAACTCAACCATGCTTTCACAATGAGACCATCTAGCAACTGCATTGATGTGTAGCCTTGGGTATATAATAAACAAGGGAGAAAATTGAGTTTTCTAATCTAAGAAAGCAAAGTGTTAAGGAAGGGAAAATGTAGCCAGCAGGTTATGTGGAAAAAGAGATAACCAGGTGTAGAGCTGGATGAACACAGCAGGCCAAGCAGCATCAGCGGAGCTGGAAGGCTGATGTTTCGGGTCCAGATGCTGCTTGGTCTGCTGTGTTCATCCAGCTCTACACCTTGTTATCTCAGATTCTCCAGCATCGGCTGTTCCTACTATCTATGTGGAAAAAGAGAGAGATTTGTATTTTCAATTGACTTTATGTCAAAACCAGAAAAACTTGTTTTCACCCACGCTCGGTCTTGCTTTAATTAGATTTTCAACAAGGTTCACCAAACCAGAACCAGAAGAACCAATACCAATCAGTGCTGTTGAGGCCTCTGCTGCCATACCCACAAATTAAACCAGAAACTATTTAAGCAGTATCATTCAGCTATTCACTGTCTAAACCAGCTGAACGCTTTTATCACAAAATGCACTTTGCTGGAGGTCCAGAAACAGGTTGTACAATTCAATAAGTTTTATTGTTTATTACTGTATTAATTTGTTTTGTTACTCTGTCTTCTCTCTCTGTACCAGGGCTGAAGCACAGAAAAGGTGTTCCAGAGAAAGTGGCACTCTTCAATGGGGAAGAGTTTGTGTTCGAAGAAACTGATTGGTACCTCCAGGATCTGTTTAAAATGTGGTGGCGGTACGGCTTTGGTTTACTACGTCTGCAGATGTGGGTGGAAGAGATACTGGAGAAGTTCATGAGGTACGGCATATTTTGTAATTCATATGTTATTGCTTAGAAACCAGCAAGTGATCAGTTAGTAGACACACTGAAACATGATTTCCTGTAAAAGTAAAGAAAGAAGTTATGTTTGCATAGTTCCTGTTTCATGCCCTCACAACAACTTAAGTATTTTTGAAATGTAAAGGCTATTGTAATGTGAGGAACTCGGCAGGCAATTGATATACTGCAATGTCCTACAAGCAGCAGTGAATTGAATGTCACTCTCATCTGTTTTAGGTGTTGGTTGAAAGCTAAATGTTGGTGAGCACACCAGATTCGCTCCCCTGCTCTTGTAATTGTGCTTTTGGACATTTTTACATCCACTTCAGAGGATGTATGTTAAATGTCCTACCTAATTAGTGGCAGCTCAGGCAATGTAGCACTGAAGTGTGGCTGAGATGCCATGCCAAATTTCCCAAGTGGAGCTTCAACCAACAACCTCTTGAGGCCATTGAAGGTTCCACCAGAGCAAAGGCTGGCATCTATTTCAATAACAGAAAATATTCTTGGTGCAAGAATGTGACCGGACTATTATTGCAGCAGAATACTGTTCCAGATCAATGTGGAATCTACTGTCAAATGTCTCTGTTTTGGAATCTGTTCTGCTTCCTTGAACATCTCCAAAAGTCTGCCAGCAGCCTTTGGGTCTGTAGCAAATGATTGACTATTAGGAAGCAAAAACTCAGTCAGTGAGTGCAGCCAATGGTTCATTTTATTTGTCTGTTAAAGCTCAAGGTGTCCAACAAAGGTAATCGCCTGGTGCTGTCATGGCTGATGTCACTATGATCAGCTAACTTACACCAGTTCATACTTCTAAATCTTTTGCTATAATACTTTGGCAAAACTTTGGGCAGTCCATTAATCTTCAGGAATCAAGACTTTTATAATTTTCATTGTTAACTTTCATTCTGTGGCTTTGTTGCTGCCAAGATATATTGAACCAAAGCATGACTTCTATAAGCAAAATATGTTGGCTCTAAAAATCCACAGTTGCTCTGGTGAATGCCCATGGTATGTTTAGCAGCAATCACCCCCAAATGTGTTAAATCCCAGTCTCGTGGGAATGTTTCCTGTTTAGCCTTATGGTGAAGGAGCCCTAACCTGACTCAACAAGGCAATCTGCATAAGGAGAGACCAGTAATGGGGTTCCATAGGTTGCAATGGATGTTGGCTGCTAGGTCCATTATTAAAATCTGTTGTATCGAGGTTGGTTAGCTCGCTGAGCTGGTTTTTTGTTTTGCAGACGTTTCGTTACTGTGCTTGGTAACATCCTCAGTGCAGCCACCAATGAAGCGTCGGTGTGTTTTCCCGCCTGGTTTTTAAACTCTGGGGTCCGTTGACTTTGCACTTTGTGAGGCAATCCATCTCAACGGACCCCAGAGTTTAAAAATCAGGCAGGAAAACACACCGATGCTTCATTGTTGGCTGCACTGAGGATGTTACCAAGCACAGTAACGAAACGTCTGCAAAACAAAAAATCAGCTCGGAGCTCCAACCAACCTCAGCACCCACAACACATGCTACAGATCTACTCCAAAACCTCCGATCTCTTGCATCATCTGCACTGGCACAACTGGTCTCATCTGATGTATGTGGCTTGAAAAAGTGTGACGTGCATCTGAGTTTCAGGGTAGGAAGAAGGATCCAGAACAGTTTGACCAAATGTTTTGCTGAGTTCTTTTTGGTTTGGGGCAGCTTAGAATTTGCTGATTGTTCCCCCCCTCCTCCATTCCAAGTAGGCCTGTTGCCTTGTGCTATAGTTCAGAGATGTGTCCGCAACCTCATTAAATTGTGTAGTCGCCCATGTTATGAGAGAGGTGCTAAGTGAATGCTAGGTACTCCCCTAAAATGTTGAAAGGAAAATTATTTGCCCAAAATCAAACCTGTAAAGTTGTGATTGTGAATTGACAGCTGTTTCCTTGTGTAACCTCAGATTTGGTAGAGGAAGCAAATGCTGTGTCTCACTGTAACTGCTTTTTTTTCCTTCCTGCACTTAACTTTCTTCCATTCCCATGCTGCCCTGAGGACAAGAGGTGTTGGTTATGTTCTTCAGTGCCTCAGTCAAAAGACTAATGTTTTAAGCCAATAGTCTTGAGTTGCTATTTAATAGCAGTGCTGAGCTCAGTAAAAGTTTTAGACATTTGCTACAAAAAATGGCTTCTTTCCATGTGGTATGGACTAGCAAGTTACTAGCCTTGATTGAAATAATTATTGTGAATGAGATTTTTAAAACACTGGGTATCTCTTGGCAGCTGATGGAAGAAATGTTGCGTTTTTTTTCAGATGTTTGTACGTTAGTTCCCTTTAATGCTTGGCAATCAATAAGCAACAATTTTCTGAAGAAGTGAAAAAGGAGGAGTGGTGATTAAAAGAAATGCTTGACCCTATCTTGTCATTGTGTGGTAGGATCTACAAGTACCAGGCCCATGGCTATGCCTTCAGCACAATGGAAGAAATGCTGCAATCATTGGGTGGGGACCGTTTCATTAACATGACACGGCGACCTGTGGCAGAGACTCTGCAAGAATTAGGAATCTCACAGCGCTTCATTGATGAAGTAGTCACGGCTATTACGAGAGCAAACTACGGTCAGTCAGTAACCATTCCTGCATTTGTTGGTATGTAGCTTTTTAATCTTTAAATACGTATAAAATGCATACACATAAGATAAAGGAAAGTGGTGGCATGGTGAACTTTCACTGGACTAGCAAACCAGAACCTCAGGGCCAATCTTCCAGGGACACAGGTTTGAATCCCACTTTGGCAGATGGCAATTCAGCGAAAATCTGGAATAAAAAGCTGGCCTAGTGACAACCATGTAACCACTGTCGATTGTTGTTAAAAACTAATATCCTAATATCCTTTAGGGAAGGAAACCTGCTATCCTTAGTAGGTCAGGCAGCATCAGAGGAGCAGGAAAGCTGACGTTTCAGGTTGGGACCCTTTTTCCTGAAGAAGGGTGCTGACCCGAAACGTCAGCATTTCTCCTCCTCTGCTGCTGCCTGGCCTGCTGTGTTCCCCCAGCTTCACAGTTTGCTATCTCAGACTCCAGCATTGGCAGTTCTTACTAAGCCTGCTATCCTTGCCTGGTTTAGCTTACACGTGTCTCCTGACCCTAGGCAATGTGGCTGACTCTTAGCTGCTGTCAGGAATGGGGTGGGCAGTAAATGTTGGCCTGTGACTGCCACACTCTGTGAATGAATTACAGGGGAGTGAACACCTAACATTAACATAAATTTTAAACAAAGCATGCTATTAGTTGGATTCATTTTAATAATCTGGTTGCATTGGAATTGATAGCTACTACAGGTCATATTTCTTAACAAAAAGACCAGCATCTATTTTACAGTTAAGATTCTGTAAAAGGAGAAGCGTTTCACTCTGACACAGTTGAATCAAGTGATCTACTCAGTAGGAAAGTGCTGTATAGTCTGTACAGCCAGAGAAGGATTAAAGTTAATTTTAATTTTTGACAGGAATTTTCTGGTACCTTGCCTGTTTGATAATTCACTTCTGTGCATTTAGTATTCAGGTCTTGTGTAAAAATTGGCTGCAATAATTCCCCTACCTTAAGGAATAAGTTATTTTCTTCCACATTGAGTTTGGCACAGCGAGATGCAATTCATTCTTGTGAGATAAAGCAGCTGTTCTCGCTAATGTTCATAGCAGATGCTTCTGCAAGAAAGATAATATTGGCCTGTCTCACTCTGTTCGACATAACTTAAATTTACAGAGGTATTTGTCGAGTTGTATTTGTGCAGGTTCTTCTTTCTACATGTTAAATTGAAAGAAGCAAAGGATGAAATGTGCACAAACAATTATACATTACAGAGCTCTATCAACATCTTTGGGTTTATCCCATGATTGAATTTAGCTTTACTCCATGTACATATTGTATTTTTTATTGTTTCGAATCTTAGACTTAATAAAACACACACACACACGAAAAAAGTTATGGCACAAAACAAAAACATGAACTACCAACCTAATTTCATTTTCGAGTACTTGACCTGTATTGTGATGAAGGTTCATGTTATTATTGTTTGGAAATTTAGGTACTATGGAACCATGTATAACTAAGTTTGACTTTTGTTTATCCTGTGTTCATTGGGTGTGGGTGCCACTTGCATGGGCCAGCATTTATTGCCCATCCCTAATTGTCCTCGAGAAGAAGGTGCAGAGCTGCCCTCTTGAACCGCTGCAGTCCATGTGCTGCAAGTAGACCCACAATGTCTGTAGACTGTGAGGTCCATGATTTTGACCCAGTGACACTGAAGAAATGTTATACTTCCAAGTCCAGATGGAATATGGCTTGCAAGATAGTGGTGTTCCTGTGTATCTGCTGCTTGTCCTTCTAGGTGGTAATGATTGTGGGTTTGTCGCTGTCTAAGGAATCTTGGTGAATTTAAGCAGTGCATCTTGTGGATGCAAACTGCTGTCACTGTGCATCAGTGGTAGAGGAGGTGAATGTTGATGCCCATGGATGGGGTACCAGTCAAGCAGGCTGCATTGTCCTGGTAAGTGTCAAGCTTCTTGAGTGTTGTTGGAGCTACGCTCATCCAAGCAAATGGGGAGCATTCCATCATTATCCTGATTTGTGCCTGACACGTAGTGGACAGGCATTGGGGAAATGGGAGGTAAGTTAATTGCTGCAGAATTCCCAGTCTCTAACTTGCTTTCGTAGCCATAATACTTATATGGCTAGTCTAGTTCAGTTTCTGGTCAATGTTGATATTGGGGGAATTCAGTGATGGTAATGCCATTGAACATCAAAGGATGTTTGTTAGTTCTCTCTTGTTAAAGACGGTCATTTCCTGGCAAGTGGTGTGGATGTTACTTGCCACTTATCAGCAGAGGCCTGGAGGTTGTCTTATGGAGTCATCTTTAGTAGCTGAGGAGTTGCGAATGATGCTGAATATTGTGCAGTCATGACTGAACATCCTCACCTTATGATTGAGGGAAGTTGAAGATAGTTGGTTCTAGGACACTCCCGTGAGGAACTCCTGTAGAGATGTCTCGGATGAGATGGTTGACCTCCAACACCCACACCCTTAAAGGTTTTGGAGTAGATTTGTAGCTCGGGTTGTGGGTGTTGAGGTTGGTTGGCTCACTGGGCTGGTTTGTTGTTCCACAGACATTTCGTTACTGTGCTTGGTAACATCCTCAGTGCAGCCTCTGATGAAGCGTTGGTGTGTTTTCCCCGCCTGGCTTTTAAACTCTGGGGTCCGTTGCGATGGATTGCCTCACTTCCGGGTTTCCTCCATAGGGGAATGTATATGGGGTCGATAATATCCATTATCCTTGAGTCAGGAGATGCCTATAGGAACAGCTTCAGAGAGAATCTACACGCCCCGACACACTCATCACACTACCCTGCATCAGGAACACGTCAGAACTCACCACAAGACTTCTACGACCGCTGGGCATCAGAGTGGCACACAAACCCACATCAACCCTGCGACAAGTGCTCACCCGAACTAAAGACCTACTCCCCGCCATGGACAGGACCAATGTCATCTACAAGATCCCCTGCAGAGACTGCGAGAAACACTACATCGGACAAACAGGCAGGAAGCTAACAACAAGAGTACATGAACACCAACTGGCTACAAAAAGACACGACCAATACTCACTCATCTCAATCCACTGGGACAAGAAGAACCACGACTTCGAATGGGACAACACCAAGATCCTGGGACAAGCTAGGCAGAGACAAGCACGAGAATTCCTGGAAGCATGGCACTCCACGAAGCATGCTATTAATAAACACATCGAACTCGACCCTATATACGTTCCACCACGGAGGAAACCCGCAAATGAGGCAATCCATCGCAACGGACCCCAGAGTTTAAAAGCCAGGCGAGAAAACACACCGATGCTTCATCAGAGGCTGCACTGAGGATGTTACCAAGCATGGTAATGAAACGTCTGCGGAACAACAAACCAGCTCGGCAAGCCAACCAACCTCAACAACCACACCCTTCTTTCTTTGAGTTAGGTCTGACTTCAAACAGCAGAGAGTTTAATCCCTGATTCCTGGTGATTTCCAGGGAGTCTTGATGCTGCTTTCAGCCAAATACAGTCTTAGTGTCAAGGGCTGTTATCCTCACCTCAGTGCTGGAATTCAACCCCATTAGCCCCTGCTTGAATGAAGACTGTAATGAGGCCAGAAGGTAAGTGGCCCTGGTAGGACAAAAACTGAGCAGGTTATTCCTTTGCAAGTTCTGCTTAATTTTGCTGTTGACAACTCTTCCATCATTTTGATGATGTTGGATTGTAGACTAATTGGGTGGTAATGGACCAAGTTGAATTTGGCCTACTTTGTGTACAGGACAAACTTGGACAGTTTTCCACATTATCAGGTACCTGCCAGTGTTGTTGTTGTGTGGAAACAACTTTGCAAGGGGCAGAATTTGTTCTCTGCAAGCTTTAGTACTATTACCTGACTGTTGTCAGACCCCGTGGCCATTGTAGTATGCAGTGTTCCCAACTATTTCTTGATGTCACAGCGTGTATATATTTGATTGAAGGCTGGCATCCGTGAGGTTACAGATTGTGGTTGTAGTTCTATATTGTGCATTTTAAGAAAATAGAAAACACAATTTTTATTGCATTTTAGATCTTGAATTCTATGTGGTGTTGGGTTGGCTGGAATTTGTTTACATGTGTTTAAATGAAGTCTTTTCAAAAATCCCTTGGTGTGAATCTTTCATTGTTTTAGAAAACAAGGATTAAAGAGGGGGAGATAAACAGGACAGGTGTCTTTTTATAACATAAATATGTTCACTTTTAGAAAGAGAGACAGACCATCCAGAAGGTAAGTGATTGTTGTAGTTTTCAAGACGAACCTGTTACCTGGAGAGAAAGGACCTGTAAGTAACACTTACGGTGCAGGTAAAAGTTTCAAAAACAGTCGGGTTAGAAGGAAAGGAATCCTAAGTGACTTAGATGCTAGTAAGATAAAAGCTGTAGAGAAAGAAGGCTTTAAGATGTCAAGAGAGGAAGACATCCTACAAGGCTGTAAAATTCATGAGTTCAGGGAAGACAAGTTAGGGAGCGAGTGAGCTTTGTTTCAGAATCTCAGAAATAGACATTAATTAAAGAAGATATGTTTGATTGAATGTGGACATGCCATGTGGAAACCATATCCATTGACCAAGGACCTTCAAAGTAGAAACTGAACTTTGAGTGTCTGTAAGATTATTCCAAACTCCTGACCACTTCCGTGTAGAAGAACAAAAGTAGCAAGTACATGGGAACACCACTACCTGCAAGTTCCCCTCCAAGCCACTCACCATTCTGACTTGGAAATATGTCACTGTTCCTTCACTATCACCAAGTCAAAATCTGAGACCTCCCTCCTAACAGCGTTGCGGGTCTATCTACAACATTGGACTGCAGTGGTTCAAGGAGGCAACTCACCACTACCTTCTCAAGGGCAACTAGGAATGGGGGGGCTTAAAAGCTTGTGTTTCTGTTTTCCTTCGGGATGTGTAAAGATCCCAGCTAGTGGTAATGCTGGGCAAGTCAGATCCCAGAGTGGAACCTTGCTTGACAGATCATATATTTTATTCTTGCAATTTGGCTACCATGGTGGAACAATCACACGAGGGTGCCAATATCATTTTAACAGAAAAGCACAAGCATATTACACAAAAGAAAAAGGAGAAAACAAAGCTGTATATAAGCATTTATATGACATGGTCATCTTGGAAAGATGATAGAATTGTTAAGTGTGCTGAAAGAGGCTATTCAGCCCACCTTGCCTGCAGTGGCTCTTATAGCCTTCTGACTTAGTACCAATCTCTTGTCTTTTCTGCATAAACTTGCATGTTGTTTCTATTTAAATAATCATCAAATGCTCTGTTGAATGTCTCAAACCTGCTCCAGTACATTCCAGACTCAACACTCGCTGTAAGTCGAAAATTATATCTCCCCTTGCGTTTGCTTCTTTTACTTTAAAGTGCCCTCTCATCCTCTTAGATACAGGGAATGTTCTTGTTCCTATTCAGTCCACACCCCTAATAATTTCACAAAGTTCTAGCAGCTCACCTCTTAGCCTTCTGCACTCCAACAAAAGCGCAGTTCCAACTTCCTCAGTCTATCTCCATTTCTGTGATTCCTCATTCTGGAACCATTCTCATCAAATTCTTCAACAATGTCTCTAAAAGGTTCACGTCGTTCCTAAAGTCTGATGCCCAGAAATGTCACGATACTCCAGCTGAGGCCTGACCAGCATCTCATACAAGTTCAATGTAACTTTTCTACTCCGGAACTCTACTCTATGCCCCTTTTCATGAAGCCTAGAATACTGTATGCTTTAGTAACTGTTCTCTCTACCTGTCCTGCCATCTCTAATGACTTAAGTATATGTACACCGATGTCTCTGTGCTCCTGCACAACCTTTAATACAGTACCCTTAATTTTATGCTGTCAGTCCATGTTTGTTGTACCAATTTCTATCAACTCATATTTGTCCACATCGAATTTCATCTGCCACCTATCCACCCACTCCACCAACTCGTCTGATCCTTTGAAATTCTACACTGTGCTTCTCAGTTTATAATACTCTATTTTTTATATTGTGCACAAACTTTGAAATTTCCCTGCACACTAATATGTACACTGTTTATGTATATCACAAAATGCAAGTGTCCCAATACTGACCCCGGAGAACTCCACTACAAACATTTTGCCATTCCAAAAAAATACTCATCAACCATTATTTTCTGTTTACTATCACTCAACCAATTTTGTATTGTTCCTTATATTCCATGTCGTACAACTTTCTCAAGACTGTTGTGTGGCAGTGGACTGAATACCTATTTGAAAGTGCATGTACATTATATTAGCAGCCTTGCTCTCATCAGCTCTCTCTGTTACCTTGTCAAAACAAAACTTCAACAAGTTAGTCAGACATGATTTATCCCTTTACAGTCTGTACTGGCTGTTCCGAATTAACCTGTATTTTTCCATGCAGCTATCAATCCTGTTCCAAATAGTTGTGTGTAGAAGTTGCTCCACTGCTGAAGTTAAACTGACTGTTCTGTACTCACTGTGTTTAGCTTTACAACATTGTTTTGACCAAGAATGTAACATTAATAATTTTTCAGTCGTCTGATAGCACCCCTTGTCTACTGTGGTTCAATTACATACATTCTAAAATGAAGTGACCAGAACAATGCAGTGCACAAGTTGTGGCCTAATTTTAAGTTTGATGTAGCTCCAGCATAATCTTATTGGCTGATAAAGGAAAGTATTCCATATACCTTTTTTTAACTACATTATCAACCTGTACTACTACCTTCAGGGATCTGTGGGCGTACACTCCTCCGATATCCCTCCCCTTCCTCTGAACTTCTCAGAATCCTACCATTTATTGTGTATTCCTTTGTACTATTGATCTCCCCAAAAGCATCACCTCCCACTTCTCTGGGTTGAATTCCATTCACCATTTTTCTGCCCACCTCACAAGTCTATTACTATCGTTCTGCAGCTTCCTTCCTCACTATCAACCATGAAGCAATTTCTGTGGCATCCCTATACATTGTAATCATGTCCTGTACATTTAAGTTCAATTTATTAATAATGAGGAAGCAAGTATTGATCCCTGTCGAACCTTTTTGGAAATAATCTTTAAGTTGCATAGATGCTGATCAACCATCACCCTTCATTATTCATGTAGACTACATTAACTACTCTCCCTCATCAATCCAATTTCTTAACTCCTGAAAAAATTAAATCAAGTCACTCAGAAGCCTTTCCTTAATAAATCCACGCTGACTTTCCTTGAATGCTCCATGCCTAAGTGACAATTTGTCCTGTCTCGAAATTAATTCCAATAATTTGTTCACTACCGAGATTGGAGAGATTGATCTGTAATTATTCAGACTGCCCGTCATTTTTTAAATAAATGTATAACGTTTTCAGCCCTGCAATCCTCTGGCACTACACCTACACCCAGTGAGAATTGGATGTTGATGTTGGAGCATTCGCAGATTATTTTTTGTTGACTTGTTTAAACAGTACATTTCTTATGGCTCTTGTGATTTATCCATATTCATGGTGCTAATCACCTTAACTCTTCCTCTTTCCGTCTGTCTGCCACACTCAATTTTTCAGATCTTATGGTCTTATGATCCTCTTTAACGACAGTATCTCAATCATCCTCTTTACTAAAACAATCACAATGTAGTCATTCATAATCACATCTATGTCTTGTATCACCACATAGGCTACCTTTTTAATCTGTTATGAATGCTGCTGTTTGTGTGGTTAGAAAACAACTTTGGGTTCTCCTTGATTTTATGTGCTGACAATCTTTCGTACCCTCCGTTTGTTTTTCTGCCGTACCTTTTGATTTTGCCTTTGCACTTTTGATACTCCTCTCAATTTTCTGCAGTATTGAATTCTTGGTGTCTGATGTAAGCTTTCTTTTTCAGTCTTATCTTACCCTGTATGCGCCTATACGTCCAGGGAGCTCCAGATCTGGCCAACCCACCTTATTTCTTTTTGAAAACATATTTATCATGATCTTCTTGAAACTCCTCCATGAATGCCTCCCACTGCTGTAGCACATGCATGATGGATTTTTCTTGGAACAAAAAGAAGAGATGCACATTTTGCATGGGTGTGCGCTATTGCAGTTCAGGGGAATTTTTAAGATTGTTACCATCTGTGTTTGTGTAATCTATACATAGACATGGTAAGATGCAATTTATGATGTTAAATTACTTTGAATTTTAGTATTGCTTGTAGGCAGTGAAGGTTATGAAAGGTCTCATTGTTGCAATTTTGTACATGGCCTGTGATTTGTCGCAGTGCCGCTAAAAATAGTACATTCTGTGGCATGCTGAGCTCATATTATTGTTGTGTTGGCTTAGTTTACTTGAAACATTTGACACAGCAAGGTGTTTAGAACAAAGAATACTTTCAAAGCAAAATGCTCCATTGTCTATTGAGAATGGCTCACTAGCAACTGTTCTGAGATGCTTCCAGTGAATAGCCAGAGTATCAGTTCAGTCCCATGGGTGACCCTTTTTGCTTCCTACATTGTAGAAAGGAGATTAACTCTAGCAAAGATGCTTCCTTCCACCATTTTACGCGGCTCCAAAGACTGCAAATGTGCCAGTTTTAGATTTTATTTGGCCTTTTGTGTTTGTCTGATTTTAATATGGAGTTAATGACGTGGAAAAAATTACGACAAACTACTTGTGAGATATTGAACAACCAAGAAAAGGGGTGGAAGTTACTGGAAGTAGGCAGAAATGTGAGTTAAATTTGCAATCAGGTCAGCCATGTTCTTATTGAATGATGGATCATGGTGGAGAGGCCAAATGGCCTATTCCTGCTTCTAATTCCTATCCTTGTAAGTGGGTGTTTCTATTTAGTAAATTAGTGGCCCCTTATTTGTCTTGATTTTGCTTAAATGTAGCTTGGGAGGAGTAAGCAGATGTGTGACAAAAACAGAAGTTGCTGGAAAAGCTCAGCAGGTTTGGCAGCATCTGTGAAGAAAAAAATCAGTGTTAACGTTTCGGGTCCAGTGACCCTTCCTCAGTACAGAGCAGGTGTGTGAGACTGGGTAAGCAGCTATGGGTAAAGTATTGTGAGCAACCATAGGAGCTGGAAAAGGAGGGATAGTCTTGTGCGCCAATACTTTTTTAAAAATTCGTGAATTGTGTGTTTTTCTTCATGTATTATTTTAAACTGAGAAGGAAATTGTGTGTATTTTACTCACCTTGGATGTGCAGCCCCTTCCAGTACCTTTCAATGTTTTTGCCCCTTCACTAAAATTGGGAGGAAATCCTCCAGACTTCTAGTTGTGCCATCTGCACAAGAACAAATGCAAAATGGAAAAGGTCAAAACTGGCTAATCTTTCGTCCAGCCAGCCTTTGTCTGTTCAGCACTATGTATCTACCAATAAACTGGGAAAGTGGAGAAAGATGCCTTTATGGTCTGCTTGTTTCTCATGGGGTCATCTGTAGGTCACACCAATCTGCTAATCAAGCTTGTCTAGTACTTGATTTAGTACTAGCAAATTGGAGTTGCACATATATGATTTAGTCCCACGACTTTCTTGTGAAGCAGAGTTTTGTAATAACAAAAATATTACAGCCAATGATTTCCCTCTTCCCATCTCTTTAATTCACTCATGGCTGGGGAATAGGTTACACAGATCTGCTCCCAAACTTCTTCCATTAACAAGTGATAAACAAGCTGCCAAAAGATGCATAATAGCAGCGTGGAACAGCTATTGTTTAACTCTTTTCCTCTCCTATCGTGTCTGTGTAAAAGGACCTATTGTGTGTGCTTTGTGGGGTTGAATCTTTGTTCCTGTAGTTCATAGTAGCGCGTCAGGGGAGAACAGTTGCTGAAGATATCACAAGCTTCAAAATCTCCCCTCCCCCAACCGCATCCCAAAACCAGCCCAGCTCATCTCCACCTCCCTAACCTGTTTTTCCTCTCACCTATCCCCTCCTCCCACCTCAAGCCCCACCCCCATCTCCTATCTACTAACGTCATCCCGCCCCCTTGACCTGTCCGTCCTCCCTGGACTGACCTATCTCCTCCCTACCCCCCACCTACACTCACCTTTACTGGCTCCATCCCCGCCTCTTCGACTTGTCTGCCTCCTCTCCACCTCTCCTCTCCTCTATCCATCCTCTATCCGCCTCCCCCTCTCTCCCTATTTATTTCAGAACCCTCTTCCCCTCCCCCATTTCTGATGAAGGGTCTAGGTCCAAAACGTCAAGTTTTCCTGCTCCTATGATGCTGCTTGGCCTGCTGTGTTCATCCAGCCCCACGCCTTGTTATCTCCTATGCTGGAGATATGCTGTTGCTGAAAACTGTAGTCAAGAATGGAACAACCTGATTAACAACATAGATCCATTTTTGGCAAGGTACTAACGTGCTAAAATATAACAATTTTCTTTCTATATTCCCACCCCACTTGAACTAGAAAGGGGAAGGTCTGTTCAAGGAGAAGAATTGTGAAACTGTCAAATCCAGATTTGTATAAAAGATCATTTTAGAGCATTATAAAATGTGCTTCTCTTTCACCATGTTTCTGTGGATTTTCTTAGGCTTGGATATTTTCTGAAGAGTGGCCCAATTCTAAGATAAAATAGCATAACCACACATTGTTCTCCACTAAAAGCTTCTGGTTACTAACCATTTTACAAAGCGTTAAAACAAGGTTATTTTGAGGGGATAATAGTTCTGCAGATTAAACATGGGATGAAAGCAGCAAACAATTTCCTCCTACATTTTCTGCTTTATTTTCTCTTGGGTTATGAGAATATTGCAATTGTGCATTAATATAATGACAGGCTGAGTCAAAGCAAATATTAAGAGCAATCCAGAATTCATATGTAAGAATGCAGTCATTTCTCAGAACAACTAACATTTGGTTTCACGTAAAATATAGAATCCACCCACATTTTTAACGTTTTATCAACCTCTGTACGGAAGTGACAGCTTAAATGTCCAGAAGTAAACCCTTCATGAGAACCATTCTGACAAGAGATTTGAGCTTAGAGTTAAGCTGTGGGATTGTCAGCATTTGGGATTAATTCAGATTTGCAACAACTTGCACTGGTGTGTTTTGTCTTCCTGTTGAATGCTGGCCGTTGAGAGTTGAACAAACAGCACCCGGTAGGAGAGATGTTTTTCAGCTATCCTGACGCCACGTCCAGTCCACTGATGTTGTTTTTGCCTGTGTATTTTTGGAGCTGACTTCAAGAAGAACATCAGAGCTTGTTCTGTCCTTTCCACTGGATCCAGAGGAGGTGGCAGAGGCATTGCTGATGGAACTTAATTAGTGGCCTCCTGTATCCAATCCAGGGTTCACTATGCTACAGGAGTGTGGTGACAACAACTGCTCTGTATAATTGGACTTCTGTTGACTTTCAGAGGTCTTTGTCATCAAAACACTCATTGCTGTGATTTATAGAAGGCTGAACCAATGTATCTGCCATGAGGTTGAATCTTCTTGTCAGTAGTGGGTTTTGAGACAGAAGCCTGCCAAGGCATAGGAATTTTTCAACTTACTCCCGAGAATAAAATAGATGGGAGATGGAATATTTGTTTGGCCAGGTGTGGGTTGGTTTTTGTTTTGTTTTGGGAGCATTTGAGGGCAGACAATGTCTTTCAATATTAATATATGTAAAGAGCTAAGGAACACAAAAACTGGCATATACATTAGTTGATGTAGTGTACAAATTACCAACTAGTCAGAAAGATGTAGAGGAATAAATTTTCATGGAAATTAGAGAGATATTAAAATTATAGAGTGTTTTATAGTGTAGTACATTAAATATTGACATATAGTGGAAAACCGTTTAGAAAAGAGGAAATGTTGCATGAAATATTAGGAAAATTGACCAATCGTTCAGTGAAAGAGATTATAAGGAACTGTTTTTACTTGTAAATTATTCCACATGGTGGTGAAGTTTAAAGGCACTTACAGGCTTTCATAGAATTAAGCATACAATGACTTCTGTAAATAATTACACACACTCTGAGGGTCACACCTATGACACAGCACTGGAGAATTCATTGTCACAGGCACACCCCAGCCAAGATTGAACGTTTAAAAGCCACCAAGCCTTTTTGAACTTTGAAGTATTTATAAACACCCCTCTTTTTATATATTTTTTTCATTCTAGCTACATGAGAATCTGTATGCTTTAAAATATTACCTCATTGAAACTGGAGGTGCCGAGTAGATGATCCAGCTTGGCCTCCTCCAGTGTGGTGACCAGAATTCCAGATATCAGCCTTCAGCCAATTCCATTCACTCCATATGATATCAAGAAATGGTTGTAGTCACTGGACACTGCAGAGGGGCCCTGGCAACAGTCTTGCAATAGTACTGAAGATTTGTGCTCCAGAACTTGCTGCTCTCCTAGCCAAGCTAATCCGGTACAGTTACAACACTGGCATCTACCAAACAATGCGGAAAATTGCCCCGGTATGTCCTGTACATAAAAAGCAGGACAAATCCAAACCAGTCAATAATTGCTCCATTAGTCTACTCTCGATCATCAGTAAAGTGATGAAAGTTGTCATCAACAGCGCTATCAAGCAGCACCTGCTCAGTGATGCCCAGTTTGGGTCCTGTCAGGATCACTCAGCTCCTGACCTCATTACAGCCTTAGTTCAAACATGGACAAAAGAGCTGTATTCCAGAGGTGAGGTGAGAGTGACAACCCCTGACATCAAGGCTGCATTCAACAGAGCATGGCATCAAAAAGCCCTAGCAAAACTGGAGTCAATGGGTTTCAGAGGGCAGACTGTCTGCTGGTTGGTGTCTTGCGTTGCACATAGGAACGCGGTTGTGGTTGTTGGAAGTCAGCCATCTCACCTCCAGGACATCTCTGCAGGAATTCCTTAGTATAGTATTGTAAGTGCAACCATCTTCAGCTGCTCCATGAACGACCTTCCCTCCATTATAAGGTCAGAAGTGGGGATGTTCACTGATGATTGCAGACTCCTCAGGTACTGAAGCAGCCCATGTGAAAATACAAGATCTGGACAATAGCCAGGCTTGGGCTGACAGTTAGTAAGTAAAATTTGCACCACACAAATTCCAGAAAATGCCCATTTCCAATAAGACTCAATCTAACCATTATCCTTGTCAATACCATGGTATTACCATCATTGAATCCTCCACTATCAACATGCTGGGGGTTACCATTGACCAGAAACTCAACTCGTCCTGCCACATAAATACAGTGGGTACAAGAGCAGGTCAGAGGACAGGAATACTGCGGTGAGTAACTTGCCTCCTGACTCCCCCAGATGTCAGTCCATTATCTACAAGGCACAAGTCAGGAGTGTGATGGAATACTCCTCGCTTGCCTGGATGGGTGCAGCTCCAACAACACTCAAGAAGCTTGACACTGCCTAGGACAAAGCAGCCCATTTGATTGGCACCACATTCACCAGCAGCCAGTCCCTCCGCCACCAATGCTCAGTAGCATCAGTATGTACTATCTACAAGATGCATTGCTTAAATTCACCAATTCACCCTTTTACAGCACTTTGCAAACCCACAACCACTTGCATCTAGAAGGACAAGGGCAGCAGATACATGGCAACACCACCACCTGTAAGTTATCCTCCAGACTACTCACCATCCTGACTTGGAAATACGTCACTGTTCCTTCACTGTGGCTGGGTCAAAAGCCTGAAATTCCCTCCCTAATAGCATTGTAGGTCAACCTACAGCACATGAAGGCAGCTCACCATCACTTTCTCAAGGATAACTAGGGACAGGCAATAAAACCTGGCCCCAGTGATGCAAACTTCCCATGAGTGCAATTAAAAAAAATCTGAATTTCTTTTAACAAGAATAACTTGACACACTCTGTGATTTTCTGGATTTATGGGGGAGTTATCTTCTCAGGGCTAGAACTAACACAGTTTATTGACTTGTTTAACTTCTTATTAGCAAAGGATGTCCCTGCTTTTACTGTGTCTGTGCAGTAACTTATCAGCTGCTGTCACTGAAATTTCTTTCAGTTTAAACTGTCCAAAAGGAAGTGTACTTAATAGGCAAAAAGTAAAGGATCGAATTTCTTCATTTCTATGTTCTTAAATAAAACATATTTATTTGCGTATGTACTGAATGGCAAGTTCCCCATTTCAGTCAAACACTTTACCACTCATTTAATAATGTAGTTTGGGCTCATGCTGAATGCTCACAATCTCTCCATGCTTGCAAAACAAATCTAAATTTAAATTCCAGACTTTATTTTTAAAAGCAAACAAATCTAGCCGTAGCAATTAATGAAACTAGCTCCTGCAGTGGCAAACTGGACAATAGTTTCCACAAATGGAAACTAACTCGTCAACAATGGGCCTGGCCAATAGATTAGATTCCGAAAGGAAACAGTTCATATCCTCCCTTTATGACTCCTCATTAACAACATTCACTGAGAGAAGCCCTGTCACGTGACCAGAGCCTCATTGTTCCCAGCTGGCTATCCAGGTGTAATTCTAGGTGTTATTCGCTCAGTATCTCAACTTCTTTCCAGTAGAGAGTGTTTTATAAGCAATGATCTGAGCATGATTCCCTGTAATGATGCTCCAATTCATGGATAAAATTGATGCTGAGAAAGCTGTTAACTTGACTGGCTGACCCAATAGGACCTGTGCTCTTAACATTGCTGACAGCCTGTGTTGTTGCTGCTGGTGCTTTTTATGACGATTGGTGAGAAGTAGGAGGAGCTGTAACCTGACAAAAAAGTCTTGCACTCTGTAGAAGTTATTGCAAATTTATGTCTGGTGCCAACTGTGTAGTTTTTCAGGACTTGGTTTGGCTTGTGAAAGTGATTTTAGTATATTGAAGCATCTAGCAGCCCAATTCTGTGCCAACTCTTTTGCTGTCTGAATTTCTTGAGATTTCAAGTGGGTCAGTTATCTCTATTTGATTTCTAAATATCTTGCACTGTTCATAATTTATATTTGAAGATAAACTGCAGTAATATGGTTAGATGCTGAATTGAGCCTTGCATTAAATCATCCATAGTTTTATTAGGCAATATGTTGCAATATTCAATTGTTAAATCAATTATTTTTGTACATTTTTCTATGCCAGTGAAGTAGATGTTCCTACATTAATTGTTCTGGGAATCACAATTTTGTAACTATTGTGTCTACAGAGATAATATTGCATTTAAAGGTCAACATGAAAGCCTGTATTTGTGTGTTGCCTCTAATGCAGTTAAACATCCCAAAGGACAAGATTCAACCAGTACCTTTCTCGGAAACTCTGTGGAGCTTTCTCTATTATCTAGCAGAACAACGCTATTGCTTAAATTACTAGATTAAAATTCAAGTGAGGAGTGAAAAACAACTGTGAGCTTTCAAAACTTGGACTCTTTTTATCACCGCTGAACACTGATGCTTAAAATTTACCATGACAATGTGAACTGTCAGGGGAAATCAAATGGAGTCACTGAGGCATGAAATTAGCCTGGTGGAATTGAGAAAGCAAATTAGAATTCTGAGATCTGATGTCCAAGAAAAAAATTGTGCTTTTCATTTATCACTGATTTTATGCAGTCTTTCCACAGTTTGATGATGTGCAGTTCTGTAAGCACCCTCTGGTGTTTATAGAACACCAAGATCAATCTTAACTTAAAGTAGGCTCAACCCTCTGTTTGTCCCATTTCCACACCATGCATCTAAGATGCTGTAAATTGGATAATGATCAGGAGCTGCAACCTGTTTTCTTTTCCGTTCTCTGCCTCCTCTTTAGACTAGCTTCCTAGACCAAGCAGTGAGGTCCCATTTGTAGATCTGAGAGCTGCCAACTCCACAAAGATTGAAGATTGACCACAACACTTCTTCAGTCATTTCACTTCCATTCCTCAGAAGACTGTGAGAGGAGATTTTTCCTTGTCACAATATTGGTCACTACTCGTTTCCCAAAACTTATCTGTAATATATCTGCAGCTGCAATCTCAGACTTGAAATGATTCAACAAATGAGTTTTATTCATTTATATATATGAGTTGTTTAAACTCCACAATTGTCTCCCATGATTCTCCATGTGAATTTCTCTGTTTGCAATGTTGCAAAAGATCATGTGCTTACCTGACAGGAAGGTTAGAAAGGAAAGGAAAAGAAAGAAACTGGATGGGCCACCTGGTATTAACTTAGGCACTAGAAGTGATGACAGCAAACACATGCCTATCGACCTGCAAATTCTTTGCTCCAGTATCTGGGGGCTCTGGGCTAAAATTGGGAGAGCTGTTCCACAGACTACTCAGACAACAGCCTGGCATAGTCATGTTTGTAGAATCATTCCTTAAAGACAATACCCCAGAAAACACTGTCAGTATTCCTGGCGAAGTACTGTCCCACCGGCAGGACCAATTCAGCAGAGGTGGCAGCACAGTGGTATACAGTTGGGAGGCAGTTGTTAAGGCAGTCTTCAACATTGACTACAGGCCCCATGAAGGGTAATAGCCAGCAGGCGAAACATGGGCAAGGAAGCCACTTATTGATTGCGACCTAATGCTCTGCCCACGGTTTATGAGTCAATGTTCCTTCCTGCTGAACACTGCTTGGTGGAAGCACTGAGGATAGCAAAGACACACCGTGTAACCTGGGTGGACAGCTTCAATACCCATCACCAAGAATAGCTCAGCGGCAGCACCATTACTAACTGATTAGCTAACTAACTGACTAACAGAGTCCATGGATTTGTGGTTGGCTTCCGTGATGGTCTGGGCTGTGCACACCACCTTCTGTAGTTTCTCATGGTCCTGGACAGAGCAATTGCCATACCAGGCCATTATGCACCCAGACAACATGCTTTCAATGGTGCATCTGTAGAAGTTGGTGAGGCACCTTATGGACACACCAAGTTTCCTGAGTCACCTGAGGAAGAAGAGGCATTGTTGTGCCTTCTTGACTGTCGCATTTACGTGGGAAGTCCAGGACAGGTCGTTAGTTAGCGTCACTCTGAGGAACTTGATGCTTTCCACCCTTGCAATCATTCTGTTGATATAAATTGGGGCATGTTCTGACTTCCCAGCAAAGCTGCAGTCAGTGGAAGTTGGAGTGGGCAAATCTCTCTGGTTGGTGTCATACCTAGCATGAAGGAAGATGGTCGTGGTTATTGGAGGTCATATGTAGAAAGAGCTGAACAACATCCAGGCTTCAACTGAAAAGTGAAATTGGCATCACACTAGTGCCTGCATTGACCATCTCCAATGAGGTAGAATCTAACAGTACCCCTTGAGGTTCAATGGCATTACTGTCACACACTACCCACATTCTAGGGCTACCATTGACCAGAAACTGAACTGGACGTGCCATGTAAATACTGTGGATACCAGAGCAGGTCAGTGGCTAGGAATCTTAAATTGATAACTCTCTTCCTGACTCACTGAAGCCTGTCTCCACCTACAAGGCACAAGTTAGGACTACGATGGAATATCCTCCAGCGTCATTAGAAACAATGGTTACCCGAAAAGCGTAGTCCATTGATACCTACACAACAGGAAGACCAGAGATACTAGTCACCCTATCATACATTAAGGACATATCTGAAATGACCACCAGATTACTCTGCCCCCAAGGAATCATGGTAGCCCACAAACTGACAGCTACTGACGAGAATAAACGATCCAACAGCCGCAACAAACAGAACCAACATTATTTACAAGGTACCATGCAGAGACTGCCAGAAAGATTACATAGGGCAAACCAGAAGGAAACTAGCCATCAGGATTTCATGAACACCAATTAGGTACCAAGAGACATGACCAACTATCATTAATTCCAATACACACGGACAAAGAGGGACACCACTTTGACTGGGACAACATAGCGATCCTAGGACAAGCCAAGCAAGACATGCACAAGAAGTTCTGGAGGCCTAGCACTCAAACCAGTACTCCATTAGCAAATTGGAGCTGGACCCTATATGCCAACCACTAAGAAACAAATCTGGAAGTGATGCCACCCACTCCAGCAAACCAAGACACCCATAGCAAGCGGGACAGGACACCGACCCTTCACCGGACGTGCACTGATGATATTACCTAGTGTGGTGATGAAACATTTGCGAACAAACTTACCAGCTCAATGAGCAAGTCAACAACCGCAAACCGTACCCTCCACTTGTTGGACATCATCCAGGATCAAGCTATCCACCATGTTCAAAATTCATTCTCTTCACCACTGACAGACAACCGTAGCAGTGTGTACCATCTACAAGAAACATTGCAGTAACTTATCAAAGCACCCTGATAGCACCCTCCAAACTGAGACCTTCTACCATCCAGACGAACAAAGGCAGCAGATGCTTGGGAACACCACCTGCAAATTGCCTTCTAAGCCACACACCATCCTTACTTGGAACTTTATAATTGACCCAGCAACAGTGAAGGAACAAATTCCTGGAACTTCCTGTAGCAAGTTACTACACCCCTAGGATTGCAGTGATTCAATCACGAAGACAGCTTGCCATCATCATTTCCACAACTATTAGGGTTGGCCAGAAAAGCTTGGCTGGTCAGCAATACTCACATACCTCAGCACCTTTCTCTGGGCTCAAACGGGTGCCTTGAATTTGAACTAATCTGCCTAGAAACGTCCTCTGTGAGTTTAAAGTGCAACTTGCATATCATTGCAAACAACTTGCCTGCAATAAAACAATGAATTTGTAGTTATGTTTACACTGAAGTACGCTGTTTCATTAATAGTATTGTATGTTATAATTGTGAAACAGATTAAAGTGCATGGCTATCAAGAAACTCCACTGAATTTCATGTAGTTTTTGTAAAATCTTTGGACTTTAACATTTGATGTGTGCTTCTTGCTAAAGGCATTGCAGCTGCTTTCCACTACCATCCATTGGCGTCAGAGTCTGAGGGGCTGACTCCCAGCTCTCTCAGAGAAGCAAGTGCAAGTGAATTTAAAGGGGCTATATGAAACACCCACAAAAATCTTTGCTCAGGACTTATCCAAAAGAATACAAGAGCTCTTCTTATTTCCAGCCTTGCTATGCTCTTGGGCTTCACCTTCCTCCATTCAACTCCGTTTTGTTCTGTGTAACATTTGATGGCTGTAGTCATAAACCATGCAGGGCCTAAGCTCTAAACTTTCTTCCCTCTTTACCTTTTAAGGTTCTGCTGTAAAACTATTAAGTATTTGATGACCTGGCCTATTTGGCTCACTTTCAGTTTTTGTTTGATTAACATAGAAGCAGCTTCACAATCCCAATTCTGAGAAAAGGCTTTTGAAATTTCAACTTCCTTTTTTCACGATTTGTATACTGATTGATCTGTTTCGAATGCAAATCTACATTTGAAGCATTTTCTGATTTTTTTTTTTTGTTTCAGATTCCCCACATTGTGTACAAACCCACTTTGGTTACAACATTTTAAAATCTACCAGAAGTAGAGATGTTTAAAGTATACACATGTACCTTTCTTTTAGACATCTCAGTTTTAGCCTCTGGCATGGTTTCTGTATCTACATGCTAGTGCTTGTCTCAATTTGCTTTATATGGTCAGGAAATTGTTGTGACTCGAACAACCCTGTGAAACTGATACTATCTCTTCAGTAAGAATGCACCGTAATGGAATATTTGTGTGACAAAGGAAGGGGCTGTGCTTACTACACCATGTTATCATGAGACCTGACATCATTTCTTGCTGTAAAACCTGTATGAATAGATATTACCTCCATAATTGTTACAACATAAAGGGTACATTTTCCCTCAAAGTTTGCTAAGCTGGAGTGATAATCTTTTAATCTTCTAGTAACCCACTGTGCAAACTGGAGGCTAAATGGTTCCTTTTATATTCCTAAATGGTTCCTTTCCTTACCATGTGGAATGGTAACTCTACCTACACTGTTTTTCTCCTCTTTCATCCATTAAGGAAAGAAGTAAAGTTGTATTTTAAAAGGATTCAATTTAATCAAGCTTTCTTGAATTAACAAAATATTAAGTGTATTAAATATATGCAAGAAACAGTTTCACAATACATGTACACACAGTTAAGGTGAGTTGCGACAGATAAAAGTTTTAAAAAATGATTATATGGATCAGTCTCTGAATTGTTCATGAAAAACTGTAGATACTACAACTTTGTGGCCATCATAAGTGTTATCAATGGAAGCTAAACAGTTGCTTTATGAGAGTCATAGTAGGAACTGCCGATGCTGGAGAATCTGAGACAACAAGGTGTAGAGCTGGATGAACACAGCAGGCCAAGCGGCATCAGAGGAGCAGGAAACTGACGTTTCAGGTCTAGATCCTTTTCTGAAGAAGGGTCTAGACCCGAAACGTCAACTTTCCTGCTCCTCTGATGCTGCTTGGCCTGCTGTGTTCATCCAGCTCTACACCTTGTTGGCTCTGCTTTATGAGAGTCTTCAGTTTTGAGATTGATTGAAGTTCCTTTTGTCCTAATTCATTTGTAAACAGGTTTGCAGCATTCGGGTGAGAGACACCCTCTTTTTTTTTTAAAATCTGCAGTACAGGGTGACTAGGGTGAAGTTCTTCAACTGTGAATCTCATGGCACACTAACATTGAAACCCAGGCTGGTACACATGAAAGCTTTCAGTACCAATGGTGGACTCCAGTAGAGTTGGCACTGGCTTTTGAACCCTGTCTTTGTGTATTCTTCAAAGAGAGAAAAATATAAAACGTGTTTGCTCTTTTGGACATCATCTGCAGAGGGTAACTAGGGGGTCATCAGCTCCAGTTATCATTGGAGAGATCATCTGTGATAGGGTTAGGGTTAGAGATCATCATTCAGTCTGCTGGGAGTTGCTTTGACACCTTTAGGTGTTACATCATATCAGTCCCACACAGAGGATTCTAACATCAGCAGTTGTGTCCATAGTGAACCCTTACTGAAAAATAATACATTTTAGAAGATTGTAAAGGTCCACAGTACTTTGGGGTTAAGACTTGTGGTCAAGATAAGAAAATGAGTAAGGAGAAAATTACTGCAGATGCTGGAATCTGTACTTAAAACGACCAATGCTGGAGATCGCAGCAGGTCAGACAGTATCCATGGAGAGAGAGCAAGCTAACGTTTTGGATCTGGATGATTCTTCATAGCAGCTGAAGTGAAGTGTGGTGGGGACAGCATTTATGCTATAATTTGTGGTGGGTGTGTGAGGCTAGTGGCTGTAGGGTGCTGGTGGAGAAAACACATTGCTAGTTCAGATTAAGTGATCAGAATGTGAGAACGGCAGAACAATGGTGTCTCTCCCGCCAGACTTGAAAAGACAGACAGTTCCACTGGGATGGGGAGAGAGGGGAAAGAGGACAACCACCAACACCACCCATCCTCCCACAGCACCTTCCCATTTAATCACAGAAGGTGCATCACCTGCCCTTTCACCACCTCCCTACTCATCATCCAAGGGCCTTAACAGTCTTTCCAGGTGAAGAAGCATTTCACCTGTACCCCTACCAATCTTGTGTATTGTATTTGCTGTACTAAATATGGCTTGCACTACATTGGAAAAACCAAATACAGACTGGGTGACCACTTTGGGGAACACCTCTGGGTCCATGCGCAAGCATGACCCCGAGCTTCCCATAGCTGATCATTTTAATACCACGTCCTGCTCACATGCCCACATGTCCGTCCTCAGCATGCTGCATGGTTTAAGTGAAAGCACAAAATAGAATAGAAACATCTCCTCTTCATACTTGGCACTTTACAGTCTTCTGGACTTAATATTGATTTCAACACCTTTCAATTGTGAACCATTTCTTCCCTTTGATTTAGCTTGTTGCATTATGTTATCATGTTCTCTCTGCCCTTACCCCCCCGACCCCAGTGTGACTGTTTGTCCTTTCAAGTCTGGCGGGAGACACACCAGTGTTCTGCCATTCTCACGTTCCAATCACTTTACACTCACTATCCCCGCACACCCACCTGAAATTATAGCATAAATGCTGACCCCTCCCCACTTTGCTTCAGCTGTTATGAAGAGTCATCTAGACTTGAAACGTTAGCTTGCTCTCTTACCATGGATGCTGTCTGACCAGCTGTTCTTACTTCAGATTTCCAGCATCTGCAGTATTTTATTTTTGTTAGATCAGCAAGTAGTTTGGTGGGAGGAACCGTTGATCAAAGGCACAGCGTCTGATCACAGGAAGCAGGCTTTGAGATGGTGGGTGTCTGTAGAACAATGATCACCTTGTAAAAGTCCAAGTGTAATCCCAAGAATAGCCATTGCTCCAGGTGGCACACCTGGCAATGGAGAGCTGCCAGCTTCTGTTTGGCAGCTCTTGGGGCGGAATTTCTGTCCATTGGGGAATACCAGAAATTTAATGACCTCCATGGAACCAGGATTCTTGGCAGCAGATTGCCTGCTGCCAGTTTTGATGATGGACAGTGGGACTACTCCCTACCTCCCTCATTAAATTCCACCCTCAAGCAGAATTTGTTAAAGCTGTGTATTGTGGCATAGTGAGAGTGTCCCTACCCCTGAACTGGGAGGCCTGTGTTCAAGAGCCATCTGCTCCAGAGGTGTGTAATCTGAATAGTGAAATGGGTTGTGTAAAAAAAAAAATTAAATAATGAAAATAATTTGTTACTTTGAAGTTAGATCTTGAGGAAGAACTACAGAACAACCTAATTGTTGAACCAGAGTTTAGAAAAAGACTTTGCTGTAGCAGTTCAGCATGAGAAAATGTCAGTCAGCAAAGACAACTGGTTTATCTGGCCTGAGCTATAAAGTCTCAAATAAATTTCATTGAACTGAATCAGAAAAATATACAAAAGTTTGAAGAAGCAATTTTTTCAATAGCAATATGTTGTTGAAATCTAGTCTGTGGCATTATACATGCTAATCCTGCCATATACAACTGATGCCCTTTCTGTGACACCGTAGAACAAACCGGATTAAAGTCTTTTAAAAATTAAACAACACTCTGCAAGAATGGGCACTGAGAAAAATGAGTTTAATTAGAGCAGTGAGTCATTCCCATTCCATAGGGTTATCTAATTGTCTCAGCAGATTTATCCATGTCCATTGACTTCAAGGCCCATGCTATTAATGCCTTTTATTTATATGTGGGCATTGCTGGCTAGCCAGCATTTATTGCCTGTCCATATTTGCCCTATAGTTTGCCAAAATTTCCCCAGTGATTACAGCTTCATATGTGCATTAATGTTTCCTTGCTTTGGCTGGCTTAATGTTAACGAGCTTTCGCTACGCACATTCCACTGATTGGATCTCAGAACTGTTTTTATTTATTTTTATGTTTCTTCAAACTGTGGACTGAAATGAGAGTTTGAAACACAGATTTTGAAACACATTGAAAGCAAAGAGTCTATACACATTATGAATTTGTTGTGTGGCCGAGAGGTCCAGCAATGTGCAGACGACCTGGAGCCAATGGTTTGTTTACAAGTAAAGCTGATTGGTGTGTGAGAAATAATAGGAACTGCAGATGCTGGAGAATCCGAGATAACAAGGTGTGGAGCTGGATGAACACAGCAGGCCAAGCAGCATCATAGGAGCAGGAAAGCTTGACGTTTCGGGCCTAGACCCTTCATCAGAAATCTTTTCTGATTGGTGTGTGGATTAGTGACGAGTTATCAATAACACGGGTCCTTTTATCTGCCAACAACCATGTGAATGGTTGCCAGGTAGCTGAACAACTTGAGCTGTGAATAAGACAGAGAGAAGCTAGTTAGACTCGAAGAGAAACCAGCAGCTCTGTAGCAGCTAAAACTTGTGTCTCTCAGTTCTCTGCAGTTAAGTTGCCTGAACCCTTAAGAAAACAGCTTATCTTTCCCTAAGCAGATGCTACACATTGTGACTTTGAATGGAATAAGTCAAAGACCAGCCACCCTCTGCCACTTGCAAGCCAGCAAAAGTATTTGGGGGTGAAAAAGAAGGTTGAGGAGAAACCTTGGATCAGCAAGAGCCAACCCAACAGATCCTGTGAACAAAGACCACAGAACTGTTATCCGAGTTTCCCTCTGCCCATGTGTCTTTGTTCCCAGTCGGTTTGGAGTTTTAATTAGTAGAGTTAATTTAATTGTTTACCTGTTGCTAGAATCTATTTATCCGTAATAAATAGATTCATGTACTGTGCTGTCCATTAACCTGCATCTGAAAAGCAAGCAGTTTGGAGATTTTGCACATAATCTTTAAAAACTTTAACTTTTGAGATGACTCTGGGAATAGTGATTTCCAGTGTATTGTGACTGATGTGAAGAAGCCTGGTGTGAGTCACCTTCATCAGCAAATGGAGATTGGACTCCAGGAGATGGCCTTCATGTATCTAACAGAGTGCAGATTATCCTGCAAATTATTTGGCAGGCTGAGATTAATTGAAAATCAAGTCAATTAGAATTCTGATGAATTTCACGGAGTGAAAGCTCACAGCAATTTTCGCACACTGACTGTCTGGGGAAAATTGCTTTGTCTTTCTGAAAGTAAATTGAAATCAAACATAACATTCTAATGATGTATTCTCTTTCTTTGTGCAGGAGCAGTATCAATAGCAGGGGTCCAAGCTGGCCTTTGGGCAGTGGAAGGAGGGAATAAACTGGTTTGTTCCCAGTTACTTGATTCAGCAAAAGTCAATGTTGTCCACACCACAGTGACTTCAATTTCTCTGCACTCATCAGGTAAGGAAGGACTTGAATCGAATTGTATTAGCTTTATTGTCACATGAACACCCGAGTACAGTGAAAAGTTTACAAGTCACTGTTTACCGCTCTATCTTAGGTATAAAGGTACCTAAGTAGATTCTTGAGTACAAATTCTTAGGAAAAAGAAATTAGAAAAATAAAGAAGTAAAAAGTCCAGCATTACAGACGTTCAAAGTACAAAATCATAAAAATAAATTATAAAACTGAAGGAATAAAAGTTTAGGATAACAAACCTTCCACGATAATATATTAAAGAAACAAAGTAAGAATTTTGAAAAAAAGAGAATTTAAGACAAAGTCCACCTTGTCCGTTTCATGGCTCTGGACTCGAGGACCCGACCCCCGTTGGATCCCGGGCTGGATCCAATCACGGTGCTGAAGAAAGCGCTGCATGAAGTCATAGACTGACTGACGCCACCACAAGGAGATCCAGACCAATGCTGATAGAAACAGCCATCAGAGCTGCCAAAAGGTGTTCCACACTGCTGCCAAGCATATACTTAACAATTAGATGAAAGTCATTGTTCATACACCCAACAATTGAGCAATCATCAGTGAGGGCATGCTACAAGCAAGCAGACAGCTTTTTAAAGAATATGTTATCAGCGCAAGATCTGCTGTTACACTATTAGCTGGGATTTTGGTAAGCTGTCTAGCATCACGTGCAAACTGCTATAAGTTTCCTCCCTTTGCTGGTTGAACTGAAGTAGATCTTTAATCCAGAGACCTTTGAAATGTTTGTACTTTACCCCCCTTGTAGTTTTATTTGGGAAGACCCAGGAAAAAACAAATATTGTGCCTTATATAATGATGTGGAGGTATGAGAAAATATACACAAAATTAATGCATGACACAAAGTTTACACCTAAAATGTGGCGGCTGTGTAGTTAGAAATGATCTTTTCAGACAGTTTGTTTTGACTTATTTGACAGAACATATCTTGAAAGAAATATCAAGCCAATTTAAGAATGTGTTAATTCTAGAGGTAAGGACAACACAAATTTCAAAGACTAAAAATGAACTCTGTGAGTCAGATTCCATCACCTAAAGATTTAACATTTAAAAAACAAGAGTGCGTTATGACAGATGTTCTTGTATAAACATCACTACCAACAACCCCCACCCTTTCACATGCAAGCCCCTGTTTGTTCCTCTCCCTCTTTGCTTTTGTGACACTCTTTTATGCAGTTGTACTTCTCCCAGGCCTTCGCCAAGATCCACCTGATGGCTGCTCCCAATGAAAAATTGTCTTAAAAATGGGCAGCTCTTCATCTGGTTTTAAAACCAAGTGTGTGCAGCTTACTAGTGTTGTGTAAATGGACACAGGTTCTTTATTAGGTAAGCCTTGACCCACCCATTCCTTGCATGTAAAGATGGCACCAATAAATTTCTAGTCCTGTAGGTTTAAAATATTTTTCCCATTGTGATTTTTAATGATAAACTCGATTTCAGGGTGGAGACGGAATGCCCAGCCACCTCCGCAGTTTCCTGAGTGCAAAGTGCAGCACAGTCTGTGTCGTTCCACCTTAAATTGGGTGTCTCCTGGCACTGCCCTATCTTCTTCTGAGAAGGAGGCACCTTCACTGGGGTCAAGGAGCTTTGCTCCTCTGTTTTGCCGTACCTGCAGCCCTGACCAGCGACTGGGGCAATAGAGAATGAGTGTGTGCACCTCTCCAGCAGTCTCCTGAGGTTATTGAGCCTGACTGTCCTTGGCAACTGCCAACCTAATAGTGGAGGCAGCCAGATGTTCGCATGATTTGCTGTACTGCTGCAGCTTCTGGGCAATGAGGGCCAATTGTGTCCCAGATACCAGTCTGCCATTGCTGTTCCTTTTTGTGAATACAGTTGAAGTTGCTAATTGCAGGCAACATAAGGCTGCCTCCTGCCTGGGAATGAGCCGGTGCCAGGACTCCATCGAGTGCCAACTGCCACTGCTATTTCTTGGCCTACTGTGGAGCTGTCATAGTGAGGCGCTCACCAGCTTGTGAACCCATACTGTCTCTGTGTCTACAGGGCCCTCGAGATATGAGCTGGTCGGAGAGATACAGGAGGCATTCGGGCTGATGCTTCCTCAGAGGCCTTGGTACTTTCATTTTCAGAGGTCAAGGTTGGAGCTTGTGGGTTTCTCTGTTGATGTCGTGGGGAAGCTAACTGAAATTACGAGACACAATAAAGAGAAGACATTGTAGCAGGTGGTTATATGTGGTGTGTAATGAATGAGACTGACAATGAAGTGGTGATTGAATAAAGAGTGGTGCTTACTCATTTGGTGAGACATGGATGTTCAGCTTCTCTGGGATTGTCCTTATGGTGGGGGGGACATGGATGTCAGGCACCTGTGAAGTCTGTCTCTGCTGTGTTTATGAGCTGTCTTCTCTTTTTATGAGAGTAAGGTAGTAAAGAGTGAGATTACACTGGGTGGTATGGCTTTTAGTGCTAGTAAATGTGGGGAAAGATAGTTGCGTTAGTTGTGTGGAGAATTCAGGAGATGAGAATGAGTGAAGGAAGGTGTTAGGGCAGTAGTGAGAGTGGCAAAACATGAACCTTGTTGGGAAATGGGTGCTGTTGCAGAGATATTGAGCCTGAGGTGGCAGAGAGAAAAGTGTGACACTTACTTTCTTTCTGTTATGCTGACCATTCTACCACACCTTTGAGATAGCACTAACCTGTGTGGCAACCAGGTTACCATAGGTGCAGTTTTGCATCCTCCTTTGCCGGCCCTCTGGGAAAGGGATGTCTATCCTCTGGACCACCCGATCCAGAGAATTGCAGTACCATCTTTGCTTTTTCAGCATGTCCTGTCCGACTGCACAGCAAGTTTTTCAGAATGGCTCAGGTGCAAGGGATACTGGTGTTTCAGGGGATATCCGATGAGTGGGGAGTTGTTCTAGGAACAATGCGTGGTAAGGTGGGGAAGAAATCGGATTTGAGAGACACCATTGGGGTGTGCTAGGTGATTAGTGAGGTGAGTTTGGTGAGATAGGGTAAGAAATTAGACCGGCCTTGTGGCAGAAGACTCTTCAAAAAACGCATTGCAGCTCGGACTTGGCCAAAAAAAAAAGACTCAGCACATGGTCTCACTAAGGCTGTATATAACCAAAGTATCTCATCCTTATTTTTATGCTGCATCCCATTAGACTTGTTGATTATCTGTTGTACCTGCACGTTGACTTGTTTTGACTCATACTAAAACACCTAGATCCTGCTGCACCTTGGAATTAATCAGTCATTCTCTGTTTAAATGATACTCTGCTACCGCATTCTTCCTGCCAAAGTGAGCAACTTCTAATTTTCACACATTACGTTCCATCTGACAAAGTTGTTCCTTCAACTCAACTCAAGGTGGTCTGACTTGGGGATGGAATTAGAATCAGCAAACACAGGTTTTAGAATGAGAAGCCTCAGCACAGACTGGAAAGTGCCGGCAACTATTTTCTCAGTTCCAGAGCAGAGCATGCTCCAAGAAAATCTGTTTTAGGATTCTAGGAGACTGACAAAATGTGCCACTCTCCCGCATTGTTACAGTATCGAAGTTCACACACGATTGTTACGTCTTGAGACCATAGCTTTAAATTTAGCATAAACTTAGGGGGTCAAACTAATGAGTCCATGCAGCCGTTTGTTTGTATTGCTGTAAGGCTTGTGTTTTGACAGACAGCAGTAGGCAGCAGCAGCTGCAAGCAAGACTGTGATGCATTGAATACCCTTTGCTTATTCCATTCTAGGCATTTTTATTGACTTTTATTGTGGTAACTTATTTGTTTAAACACAAAGAGAAGGCAGTTTACGCCTTGTATAAAGCTGATTAAGGAAAGATTTGTTTGCAAAGTTCGGTTTATTTCCAAAAATAATTTAAACGTTTTCTTTCTTTAGGAGATAAATCCCTATACCAACTGAAGTATGAAAACGAAACTGAAGGCGGCTATGATTTCTATGACATTGTGGTGATTGCAACGCCTTTACATCAGGAAACTTCGAATATCAGCTTTAGTGGTATGACACCACCAGTAACAGATTTTCCGGGTCACTATGAACATATGATTGTTTCTATAGTGCATGGTTACCTCAATTCGTCATATTTTGGCTTTCCGGATCCTAAGCTCTTTCCATTTGCTGCAATTGTAACGACTGACAGCCCAAAGCTTTTCATGTTTAGTACAGGCTGTATTTGCCCAGTGAATATCACCAGTAATTATAGAAGAAAGCAACCACAAGAAGCCGCTGTATGGAAGGTTCTCTCTCCATTGCCCCTAACCAAAGAACAATTGAAGACACTGTTTCTTTCATACTACTCTGTGCAAGTCACTGATTGGCTGGCATATCCTCAATACACCTCAATGAAAGGAATCCCTCCTGTAATTCTGCATGATAACCTGTATTATTTGAATGGCGTAGAATGGATAGCAAGTAGCATGGAAATGAGTGCCATTGCTGCCAAAAATATAGCTTTGTTGGGGTATAATCGGTGGCATCAACAACTGGATAAGATTGATCAGAAAGACTTGGTGCATAAAATCAAAACTGAACTGTGAGGAAGGGCACAGTCAAATTTGATGAATAAACACATTGTATACTGTACTTGAATTTGAACTTGCAATGCCACTGCTGAATCTTTCAGTGTTTTAAACTGATTGTTAGGAAATTGAATTAAAAAGACCTTGTTGCTGATTGCTAACCTGTTACAGTTAACGATTTCAAAGTTGTGAAATAGCCAATTTTTTTCCAATTACTGACTCAGCTGCTGTTTAGTGATCTCAACAAGGGAGGTCACAGACTAAATTTAGTATTTTAAGGAAGATAGAAAGTATTTTAGATTTATCTATATCTATTTGGAGTATTGTTAAAGCAGAAAATGCTGGAAATTCCAAACACATTAGGCAGCAGCGGTGCGGAGAGGTAAGTTGACCTACTTTAAAAATTCTTTGAAGGAGTGTAGCACAGCATGGCCTGCATTTTTTGCCCATTAGTAATTGCTCTAGAGAAAGTGGTAGTCAGCTGGATAGAGTAACAGGACTTCAAACCCAGTGACAATGAAGGAAAGGTAATACAATTCCAAGTCAGGATGGTGTGTGACCTGGGGAACTTGCAGGCAGTTGTGTTCCCATTATCTGCTGTTCTTGTCATTCTAGGCAGAAGAAATTACAGATTTGGAAGGTCCTGGCAAAGCAGCAGTGCTAAGTTGCTGCTGTCCATCTTGTATATGTTGTGTACTGCTGCCATTGTGTGTCAGTGATGGAGGGAGTGAATGTCGAATTGATAAATAGGTTGTTGATGAAGCAATTTATTTTATCCAGAGTTGTGTCAAGCTATTTGAGTGCTGCAGTCATCCAGGCAAGTAGAGAACATTCCATCACACTCCTGGCTTGTGCCTTGTTGGTGGAGCGGGAGCATCTGAAAGTGAGTTATTAGCCTCAGAATTCCTATCCTCTGCAAAGACCTCTCATCACAGGTGCTGACTAGTCTGTTGAGTATGTCCGACATTTGTTTTGTTTCAGTTTTCCTGCGTCAATTTTCCAGATTGTTGCTTTTTGATTCATGAATACCTCAGATATTTCAAATATCCTATTACCTTGAATTGAATTTGTTACTGTTCTTAGTCCCTGTGGAAATGATTGTGGAAACTTCTCATTCAAACTATTAAGAGGCAACAGCATATACTGATTTATGGATAATTAACAAAACAAGCAGCAGCAACAAGAGAAAATGCTTTTCTGTTGCAGCCAGTGATTTAGGTTCTGGAATGCACTACCTGAGAGTGTACTGGAGATAGATAGATTTTGTTTAAGGTCTGCAAAAGAGAATCTCATAATTAACAAAGTGAACAAATTTACAGGGGTCTAGGAAACCGATAGGGAAATGAACTAACAGAGTTGCTCTTGAAGAGAGCTATGACAGACATGCCTGGCCTTCTGTGATGTAACCATTCAATACTTTGTAACCTTAGTGTACTACGTAGAATGGCAAGACAGAGGCTCTATCCCAGGAATTCCCTCTATTCACCTCAGCTATACTGTTTTAACTCCCCACTGATATCATCCCTATGATTTCCCCGACACACACACACTACAAATTTAATAAAACAGTGTGGAGGTAAAGTACATCTTTGAAGGGGACCCTATTTTACCTTGGTCTTCTGGGGCATTGGAAAATAGAGATAAATCAGCTGATGCGAAATATGGTTGTGAACTGGACCTTAAATGAGGAGAACAATTACTCGCAGAAACAGATAGACAGTATTGTCTGCAGTGCTCATCCCGTTCCATATTGAGAAGGCACATGAGAAAATGCCAAAATTATTTTCACTTGGGCACTTTATCAATGTGAAGATGCTGACCAGTACATTTTATTTCAAAATAGTCAATCTGTTCTTCCCATCAGTTTACTGTGGAGATAAAAATCATGAAAGGTTTTTAACTCAGTTGCATTATTTTGCATTCTTAAGAGCCTGAAATCATGCCTTCTGTGTGTATTACTTTGCACAGTGTTTCTTCAACTCAAGTTTCAGATAGTAGTTGCAACACCACAGTTTAAAATTAGAAAGAAGTTTGTAAAATGTGGAAAAAGCACAATTTGCGATTCTACAATAATAGTACTTTAGTTGTTATTCTCAATTGTTTAATCATGCAAATGATGTTTTATCAGTGCTGATTTGCTGATATATTTCTGCGCGATGTAAATAAACTTCAGCTTGAATAACCTTTGTGGGAATAGGGATGCATTATTTAAATGTGGACAGCACATGAGAGAGGATGTTAAACATAACCCAATAGGTTTTGTTTCTGAAAAGTTCTGCATCATAATGTTTGGTGTGATCATGAGCCATCGAGTGGTCACTGGAAGGTTTTCTTTTTCTGGACGATCTGGGTTGGAGAAAATCTTCCAAGTTCTGCTCAAAGACAGGTCCAACATACAGCATTCCTGTTGGAACTAAATGTTTCAAAATGGCACCACTGCATCATCTGATGTGAATTATGCACCGACGGCCATTTAGCTTTCGTGATGATACCTATGCATAAACAAGACACCAGAGGATTCATACTGTGTGTAGGATAATTCCTCACTGTTGTGAAAGAAGGGGAACAAAAAATTGCTTACTAAAAATTACATAGTAAATTTGAAGGGTTTTTCAGGAGTAAAGTGAGCAGAGAAATTGCGCATCCATCTCTGCATCCCCAGAAAGTGAATAAAAAAAGTAAATATTTTACACACTGACTACTGTTACTACAGAAATTAGTAATCCCTAAAGTAGGCTTTAAAAAGACTTTTTGATGAGTAAATGGATAAGATTTCACCTTGAAAGCACTTTATGATTTACTAACCAGTATGGTCATACATTGATTTTACATCAAATGTATGTGTACATTTATACAAATACTCTGGGAATCTTGACAGTACAACTTGTTATTATATTTTTTCTGATTTTACGCAATTGATGATTGAGAAGACGCAATGTGCCATTCTGGTATTGGTGTATTTACATATTACCTAAACACTGGTGCACTGTTCATAAAAGTGCTAATATGGTTTAGTAAAGTAAAACCAATGCTGAAAATAATGTATTTGTACAGTGGAAGGATAGCTAATGTTGGAAAAAGACCTTCATGTTGTAATTTGTGTTTTAGTAAAAATTCTTTAACAGTGACAGTAGTTTCACTGTGATTATGAGTTTATGATTTGGCAATATATTCTAATTAATCCCATTGTTCTGTTCTAGGAAATAATCAGAAATAATGCAATCAATTTTCTGATCATCATTAAAACAGATGATTAGTTACAAGAGAAGGAAAGCAACGTTTGATGTCAGAATAACACCGTGTGGAGCTGGAAAAACACAGCAGGCCAGGCAGCATCAGAGGAGCAGGAAAGCTGATGTTTCGGGTCGGGACCCTTCCTGCTCCTCTGATGCTGCCTGGCCTGCTGTGTTCCCCCAACTCCACACTGTGTTATCTCTGACTCCAGCATTGGCAGTTCTTACTATCTCTGTTGTCAGGATTCTGTTTTATTACAACATATTGCTGAATAAAAGCACATTACTAAGGGGAACAACCCAAAGGTTTATTTTAAGTCTCTTGCAATTTCTGTTGAAAGTTGCGGAATATTTTTTCCTGCTTGTGAGTGTGGTCCGTTCAATTCACCATCATCTAACAGTCTATGAATGTTCACAGATTGGCTTTGCTAAGGGGATTTGTCTTTAAAGACTTTGAATCACAGTTTAGAATACAAGAAGCAAATAAACCTCACTGTGGATAATTGTTGTTAACAAAATAATTTCAGCAAAGTGTAGGAATTAATTGCTAACATTGAAACACGAACCTGAACTAAAATTTAATATTTTTATTGAATAGTGGTGTTTGTTTTACCCCTTGTTGCAAATCTCCTTTGTACCTCAGCAATTTATTCATATCAAAAAAATTGCATAAGTGTATAAATGTACCTTTCTGAGCAATGCATTGTTAAAATGCATTCATTTAATTAGTCCTGTTTTAGTAGTTTACGAATATTATTCAGAAGAGAAGGGGCCTGGTTTTAAATGCTAAATTCACTTTTATCGCTCGTTGATGTTTTGCCTCCTATGTTATTTGCTGTTCAAGAGGGTGAAATGCCAGGCTTCTTGGGTTATTTTGGACTATTAGGATGTTAATGTTATGCTGAATTCTCCCAATAGCCTTGCAATAATTGTAAAAACAGTAAAATGCCCCAGTGGTTAATGATGTGTCTGTACTAAATTATTGGTGATATTCCATCTCTCTTGTTTGACTATACATAGAATACTGTGAACATTTTTAGTCCCCTGATCTAAGGAAAGATATGCTGGCTTTGGAAGCAGACAAGAGAAGGTTCAGTAAGTTGATTCCAGGTATGGAGACATTTTCTGAGGAGGAGGAGTTGAATAGGTTAAGCCAATTCACATTGGGGTTTAGAAAAATGACCTTACTGAAACATACAAAATCCTTAGGGGACTTGGTAAGGTAGATTCAGAGAGTTTGTTTCCCTTTGTGGGAGAGTCTAGGACCAGAGGGCATAATGTCAGAGTAAGAGTACACCCATTTAGGGAAGACCTGAGGAATTTCTTCTCTGAGGGAGTGAGTCTTAGGAATTCTTTACCACAGAGATCTGTGGAGATTTGCTGTTTAAGGCTGAGATGGACAGGTTTTCAACCAGTCAGAGAATCGGGCTATGGGGAATAGGCAGGAAAATAGAGTTGAGGATTATAAAATCAGCAATGACCTTATTGAATGGCATGGGCCGAATGGCCTTCTGCTGTTACTTATTATGATCATATCAATGAACTTTGTTCATATAGAAATGTCCTTTATTCATAAAATGTATAAATTCATTACATAACAACATTCCAAGTTTTAAATTTCATAAAATGCTAATTCCCTTCAGTACTGTATGCAAAGTGACTGACTATCCTTACAATTGCAGCCTATATTTACATTTACAATTAATATTACAATATACATTTAGATTTCAAATCAGATGTTTTCTGACAGGAATTTTATATCTGTTCCAACCCTTTGATATGTAATGGAGAAAGGATCTTGGTGGCCATTGCAAGTTCAGTTTTAATACTACTATAATAAATGAATTTTCGCACAACTGATTCTGATGCTATCTTCATTTGATGACTGCGCACTTATTACTTTCCCAGCACAGTTGCAGGCTAGTGATCAGCAACGTGTTTCTGTATTTCCTGTACTCAAAGGATGTTTAGTACTAGCCTGCGATTGGCTAGTGTAAAATCTAATGAGTTGAGTTGCCATGTTTTTTGAGCAATATACCATATAAGCATATGAATCAGCAAAAGGAACAGGCAATTCGCTCCAAGTTTGTCTTACCATTCAACAAGATTATCGCTTAATTGATTATAAACTTTTATTCAACACTACTGCCTACTTTGACAACCTTTCAACCCCTTATTTAACGATAATCTATTTATCTCTGCCTCAGTAGTAGTCAAGGATCCTGCTTCTCCCACATTTTCAAGTTCAGAGTTCTAAAGACTTAAGACCCTCAGAGGGAAAAAGAAAATTCCCAATCTTTGATTTAAATGGCCAACTCTGATTTTTAAATGACGACCTCTAGTTCCAGATGATCTCACAAGAGGAGACATCCTCTCAATATCTACCCAGCCAAGATCTCTCAGGACTTTATATATTCCAATCAGGTTGCCTCTTGTTCTTCTAAATTCAACAGATACAAGCCTAGCATGTCCAACCTTTCCTCATTAAACAATTCACCCAATTCAAGTATTAGGCTAGTAAACAAGCCTAGCCTTTAGAACTCTTAAAGGGAAAATAGGATTGCATGCTTTCAGCTAAATTCTGAATTTTCTTTGGGATTGGATAAATACATTGGAAGCTTTATGCAGGTTGTTGACCTTCTGGCATAATCAAACACACGATTCAAAAGTAATTTAAATTCTTCAAAACTATTTTCATAAAACTATTTTGCCAAATATGAATAATGCTTGTTTTAGAATTAATAACTTCTGAAATTGGCCTGAATCCTGGTGCACATGCACCCCCTTGCAACTACATTTTGATTTAGCCAACTCTCCTTCTCCCTACTACCGCCTCCCTTTGATGTTTTGCATTGCCATTCACGAGCTTTGCAGGCAAATCAATTGGAAAACGTGAGTAATTTACTGGTGGTTAATGGAGAATGGAGAAAATATACCACAGTGATTTGTTGATGAGAGAAAAATGTTGAGTTGTGTGTAAGAGCGTTTCTGGATACAAAAAAAGATCTACTATCTGAATGTTCTTTTGCTCGCACAGAACATATGGGTTATTACCCAATTAGTTTTAATCTTTCACAATTGAATTATATTCATCAATTAAGTTCTGCAGTTTTGTTTATCTGTAACTGATGTAGATTTTAGTAATTTAAAGTCGTGTGATTCAGCTTAGCTTCACTTGACAAAGAAATACAACATGGAATTTCAAATGAATGAAGGTAACAACATGCTAGATGCCCCTGTTTAGCTTATTTCCATTTCACAGAAGCAGATTGCTAGAACTTGCAGATCATTAAATCTGTACTGGGGAAAATGTTGGTACTTTCAACAGAGGAAGGCAAGAGGAGAGTTACTGCAAAAAGGGAACAAAATAAAAGCTTTGCGATTTTAGAAGACCGGCTAAATGTTTGACTAAATCTAATCTTTGTTATAGAGTTAACTTTGTAACAATAACATGTATTTAAGTTTGTAACTGTGTAATCCTTTAGAATTATATCACTCATCACAATTTATTGTCTGAATATATAAAGAATATCTCACTGATTCACTGTTCATACACATTGAATAACTTAAATATTACCTTTGCAATATGTTTGATCTCCTGTAGAATAGAATATCCTTTATTATTATGTACTGCAGTACAAGAGTACAGTGAAAAGTTTTTACAATGGCTGCCTCTGTTGGTGCCATCTCAGGTACAAATCTTGGATGCCAAAGAGGAATGAAAGGAGAAGTAGTAACATTACTTAGTGTCTAAAAAAGTTAAAGTAAGATCCCGGAAGAGGGCAGCAGAATGGTGACGCTGATTTGCTGATGTGGGGAAGATTTGCATCAGTCACTGCTTCCAGGAGATGGTTTCCGGAAAGGCTGTTGTCAAGTGACAGTGTTCGCAGCGATAAGTAAGGGTAAGCGTTTAATAAATTTTCTATCCCCAATCAAGCTGTTTAAGAAATGTCAGTCAGTGGGGTTAGGTGCTGCACTTACAAGACATGGGAGATTCATGATGCTTTCAGTGTCACGGATGAAGACATCTGCAGGAAATGCACCCAATTGCAGCTCCTCACAGATCGTATGGATAGGTTGGAACGGCAATTGGATGCACTTAGGAGCATGGGGGTGATAGAAAGTGTCATAAGCAGTAGTTTTAGAGATGTGGTGACACTCAAGGTGCAAACAGATAGATGGGAGATCACCAGAAGGGGCAGGGAGCCAGTGCAGGAATCCCCTGTGGTTGTCCCCCTCTCTAACAAGTACACCGTTTTGGATACTGTTGGGGGATATGACCTATCAGGGGATAACAGCAGCAGCAGCCAGACTGGTGGGGGCTGGATCTGTTCTTAATAAGGGAAGGACAAAGAGCATTAGAGCAGTAGTTGTATGGGACTCAATAGTTAGGGGTACAGATAGTCGCTTCTGTGGACATAAAAGAGACTCCAGGATGGTACGTTGCCTCCCTGGTGCTAAGGTCCAAGATGTCTCTGAACGGGCAGAAATCATTCTGAAGGGAGAGGGTGAACAGCCAGAGGTTGGGTTACGTATTGGTACTAATGACATAGGTGGGATGAGTGACGAGGTCCTGCAGCAGCAGTTTAGGGAGTTAGGTAGAAAGTTAAAAGCAGGAAGTCCAAGGTTGTAATCTTGGTGCCACATGCCAGTGAGGCTAGAAATAGGAAGATAGTACAACTCGACATGTGGCGAAACAGATGGTGTAGGAGGGAGGGTTGCAGATATCTGGACCATTGGGATCTCCTCTGGGGCAAGTAAAACCTGTACAAGAAGGATGGGTTGCATCTAAACTGGAGGGGCACAAATATTCTGGCTGGGAATTTGCTGGTGTCACTCGGAAAGATTTAAACGGACTTGGCAGGGGGTGGGAACCAAAGTAAAGGCGAATTGACTGAAAGGGAACTAGAGAATAGGGCCAGTAAGACTCAGAGGAAGAGCAGGCAGAGTGTGGTTGTTGATCAAAGCGGGTCTGATGGACTGAAGTGCAACAGGTAAGGCAGATGAACTTAGAGCTTGGATTAGTACTTGGAACTATGATGCTGTTGCTATTACAGTGACTTAGTTAAGGGAGGGACAGTATTGGCAGCTTAACGTTCCAGGGTATAGATGTTTGTGGTGGGATAGAGAGGGATGTAAAAGCAGTGGGGGAGTTGAACTACTTGTTAGGGAGATTATCACAGCTGTACTGTGGGAGGACATTTTGGATGGCTCATACAGTGAGACAATATGGGTGGAGCTCAGGAACAGGAAGTGTGCAAACACAATGTTTGGGGTTTACTATGAGCTTCCCAACAGCCAGTGGGAAATAGAAGAGCAGATATGTAGGCAGATTTTGGCAAGATGTAAATGTAACAGGGTTGTTGTCATGGATGATTTTAACTTCCCATATGTTGACTGGGACTCACTTAGTGCTTGGGGCGTGGATGGGGCAGAGTTTGTAAAGAGTATCCAGGAGGGCTTCTTGAAACAGTATGTGGGTAGTCCAACCAGAAAAGGGGCCATACTGGAACTAGTATTGGGGAATGAGCCTGGCCAGGTGATCGACGTCTCAGTAGGGGAGCAACTTGGGAACAGTGATCACAATTCAGTAAGCTTTAAGGCACCGATGGATAAAGATGAGTGTAGTTGTCAGGTGAAGGTGCTAAATTGGGGAAAGGCTAATTACAACAATATTAGGCAGGAACTGCAGAATGTAGATTGGAGGCAGATGTTTGAGGCCAAATCAACATCTGGTATATGGGAGGCTTTCAAGTGTAAAGAAACTCAGGACCAGCATGTTCCTGTAAGGATGAAGGATAAATGTAGCAATTTTAGGGAACCTTGGATAACGAGAGACATTGTGAGCCTAGACCAAAAGGAAAAAGAAGCATTTGTCAATGCTAGGAGGCTGGGAACGCATGAAGCAAGGAGTCAGAAGGGCTAAAAGGGGTCATAAAAAGTCATTGGCCAACAGGATTAAGGAAAATCCCAATGCATTTTATACATATATAAAGAGCAAGAGGGTAGCCAGAGAGAGGGTTGACCCATTCAAGGACAGGGAAGGGAATTTGTGTGGAGCCAAAGGAAATGGGTGAAGTATTAAATAAGTACTTTGCATCAGTATTCACCATAGAGAAGGACTTGGTGGATGATGAGCCTGGGGAAGAATGTGTAGGTAGTTTGGGTCATCTAGAGATCAAAAGGGAGGAGCTATTGGGGGTCTTGAAAAACATTAAGGTAGATAAGTTCCCCAGGGCCTGAAGGGATATATTCCAGAATACTGAGAGAGGCAAGGGAAGAAATTGCTGGGGCCTTGAGAGAAATCTTTGTTTCCTCACTGGCAACAGGGGAGGTCCCAAAGGATTGGAGAATAGCCAGTGTTGTTCCTTTGTTTAAAAAGGGTGGCAGGGATTATCCAGCTAATTACAGGCCAGTGAGCCTTACATCGGTGGTAGAGAACAATTGGAGAGGATTCTTCGACACATGAAAGAACAGAATTAGCTGTACTGTAACTCTATAGAAATGCTTAACAAAATTATACATAAGTAACTGATACAAATGAACTGTTCCGATATAATAACATCCCATAAACACGCCCTCGGAAAAGGCAAATTCAGTTTAACAAAAAATCTCACTTGTAATTCTAGCAGCTGGAAGAGGACCCTAGTATTCAGTTATAACAAAGAGAGGAATAAGAACTTCCACATCCAGCTTCAAGACCCTGGTAACTGCAGAAAACTAAAGCTAAAAATCCTGGTTCTATGGGAGCTTGACCCCACTCATTCAGGCTGCTTCTGTTGTTCCAACATTTAAAAAAAAACACAAGGCCTCACAAGTTGATTACTTTATTGGCTTTGAGCAGACTGTTTGACACATCTGTCTCAACCTTTCTTCATTTAAAAAAAAACCAGGACAAAATACACTTCTTAAAGCCATAGCACCATCACAACCCCTCCCCCCCCCCACCCTAAAAGAAAACCACCAATACACAAATATGGCTTCATTTTTTTAAAAACTTTAGCCTAATGCTATTAGTATACAACAATACATATACATTATATTGATTCTAAGCATGCAAAAGTTCATGGGTATAGTCCTTCTTCGTCCAGTTTTTCCTGCCACTGAACGCCTCTATTTTCTTTCATTAAAGTCACAATAACACATTGGCAATTATGTTCTCTTGTCCTGCCATGTGTAAAGTTTTTAAGCTGAATGCTGCAATAATGAGCTCCAACTAAACAGTCTGGTATTTTTCTCCATAAACTTCTGGGAGTGATGATCAGTACATACACTTGTCTCAGTTGCTCATCAACCACATTTCCAACTAGGCCATGGTCACTATCTTCTAAATTGGTAAAGCTAGAAATAAAATATTCATTTAGTACATCTGCAATATCCTTTGTTGCAGTGAGTAACTTATCTTGCTTTTTCCTTGTGGGACCTATCCTTCACTGATCTTGTACTACTAATATGTTTGAAGAACATTTTACAATTTATTTTAAATCAGCCTGCCATCCTTTCCTCATGCTTCCTATTAGCCTTCCTTAATCCAGCCCTAACCTCTGTCTTGCATTTGAGATAATCTTCCTGATTTCTATTGCAACTATTATTCCGGTCTGCATCATATGTCTCCTTTCTCTTTATTTTCTCATCAACAAACTTTGTCATTTCAAATACTCTAGCTTTCTATGTATTTATTTCTCATGGGTATATACCTAGCTTGTACCCTATTCATCTCTCTTTTGAAATTCTCCCATTTTTCATCCACCGTTTTAACCTCCAAAATGCATTTCCAATTAACATGCTCCAATTCAAATTTGGGCTCATAAAAATCAGCCCTTTTCCAGTATGGGATCTCAATCATTGAGAGATTTTTTAAAATCCTTTTTCATCTTAATATCTAACATTATAATGTTATGATCACTATTTCCCAAATGCTTTCCCACTATGATGTTCTCCACTTGGCCTGCCTCATTTCCTAGGACTAGATCCAGCAAAGCTCCCTTCCTGGCAGGATTGGACAAATACTGTTCCAAGCAGTTCTGCACCCATTGCAGGAAATACTCCCCTTCTGTGCCCCACATTCTATCTTTTACCCAATCTTCTCTAGGGTAATTGAAAATCACCAACTATCACAACCCTACTGTCCTACATATTTCCGTAATCTGCCTACAAATGCTCTCTTACCAGTATTTTGAGGTTTATAATAAATACCCAACAATGTCAGTGCTTCCTTCTTGTTTCTTACCTCCATTCATATAGATCTTAATTCAGGAACTGCATCTCATTCAAGGGCAATGATACTATCTTTGACCAAGACTGTTACACTTCCTCCCTTTCTATCCATCCTGTTTCTACTGAAAACCTTATAATGTGGGATGTTACATATCCAGGCCTGTTCTAGTTTGAGCCACACTTCTGTCAATGCTGATATGTCATATCCCCCTAGAACAATTTGAATTCCAGTTCCCCAATTTTTTTCACTATACTTTGCATTGACATTCATACAATTGAACCCTGCCCTTATCTCTCTCTTAGTCTTTTAAAGGCAACTGTTCACTGTCAACACTGAAGCATTCTCTCACTTCCTTTTCCTTGTTCGCATATTTTCTCTTTTGCCCTCACTAGCACTTCCAAAACGAGGCCAATTAGTCAACCCACCCACTTGTCTTGAAGTTGAAATCCACCCCACAACGTTATTTACTCAATCAGCCAGGAGATCAGTTCAATTTCTGTTCAGGTGAAGCCCATCTCTTCTGAACTGCTTTCTCCTTTCCCAAATATGATCCCAAAGTCCCAAACATTTAAATCCCTCCCTTCTACACCATCTCTTAAGCAAAGTATTTACCTGCCTGATCTGCCTTTGCCTAAATGATGACACACGTGGCACAGGTTGTATTTCTGAGATTACTACCCTGGACGTCCTACGTTTCATCCTACTTCCTAATTCCTGAAACAGATCCTGCAAGACCCCCAAGCTGTCCACACAAACCACCCCATTCGCACCCCACATGCTGTTGGTTCACACATGAACCATAAGCACTGCTAATACACCTCTTTCTGGACATTTATCCAGCCATTCTGTTATGTACTGAACTCGTGTATCCAAGAGGCACAGACCATTCAAGACTCACGATCTCAGCTGAAAACTAGATTGTCTGTCCCTTCAATTTTTGAGTCACCCACCAATACTACATTACTAATCTGTCCACCAGTCCCCTCTCTCTTTTTCCAGAATAACATGTGACATCATGGTATTATGGTTTCCCTCAAGTCATCCACCCCCAACTCTGTCGTGTTGCTCATTAAATAGGCATAGAGAGAACCTGAGATCATCTTTAATTTGCTGTGCAGCTGGAGAAGTCACATCTTACATCTCCTTTCTTTTATTAAATTACGTTTTCAAATCTGCTATTTTCCTAACGGTGCTGCAATTAATGGACACATTTTTAGAACTGCTGAAAAGTTCCTGTTGTATCAGGCAGGGTTCATCATTCGACAGTTGCCATTTTATAATTTGAATTCCATGAGTTCTATGTCTCATCACGTGCATCATCATCTTCACTCCATGTACTTCCTTGAAAGTCCCAGGGCTGTAACATGTAAGGAAGGAGCTGAATGATATATGGGTGAGTTGTCACTATTGTTACCAAAGGCAGCTGGGACTTCCAATGTAGTCCACATTCCACTTCAGTGGGAATTGAGACGCAGGGTCTATGGAGACCTAGCAGAAACAAAATGCTCCTAAGGGATGTAAAAGGTTCCAGCTCATGAACCATTAACAAGGCAATTAAGACAAGTATCTAAGATAGCAGGAACTGCAGATGCTGGAGAATCTGAGATAACAAGGTGTAGAGCTGGATGAACACAGCCGGCCAAGCAGCATCAGAGGAGCAGGAAGGCTGACGTTTTGGG